>JAVQJD010033283.1:0-16945 GCA_036023655.1 Nannoperca australis | reverse complement strand
GTTTTTGTTAGAGAGTTGCACACACACTCACACTCACACACACACACACACACACACACACACACACACACACACACACACACACACACACAGATCCACTCACAAAGCCAGTCAGCATTGCTTCAACACAAACAACCTCACACAATCTTTTTTTTCCTCTCTTCTGAGGGTTACAGAAAAGCAACTTCCTCTTTGAAATGTAATTTGTCAATGGGGTTGTGGTTAAAGAATGATCTGGGCAAATATTCGGTGTGATCTCACAGTTTAGTCTCTTTTTGAGTCTCATTGGAGGAGGTCAAACTGAGCCCGGGTGCTCTTCAGTGGCCATGACAGTGAGGTCACTGTCAGACGACCAAAGTGCCAGTTATACCATTTCCCTGTTTCCTTGTTCAAGTTTGTCAGTTTGCACGTTCTGTGTTTTGTATCTGAGAAAGAAATAATTCAATATGACAGATTGGCTTATTTGTTTTTGTTTTTTACTGTAAAAGAGAGAAAAAAAATGTTGTTGGAAGATGCAGCATAAAGAAAGAATAAATTCATACTCGTTTTAACAAAATGTTTTTTGTGTGGGCGTTTCATTCTATGTCTTGGCGATTGTCCACTCAAACACCCAAAGCAATCAAAGCGCACATACACACTCACCCACACACACGTGGACACACAGACACACTTGCCATTGTGCAAGTCCTCCAGGCAGTTGTCCAGCTTTCTCAACTGTGCAACTATTCAGCTGAGAAAGACAGAGAACAGGAAGCGTGGAGATGAAAACAGAGCACGGGCAGTGTAAACTACTACATTACTATACTGTTCACCGACAATTCAAGCAGTGACTCTAAACTGTACAAAGCTCGAACGACATAAACAACAGTTGCTCCAGCAACAGGCTGAGAGCATATAATCAAAAAAAGGACAACAATAACACTAATTAAATAATAATGATAATTAGCATTGTTTAGCTCACTTGGAGATATATGACTATTGTTGTAAATTATTGTAAAAACGATTATTAAAACACATAGTTGGATGCAGTGATATTATCCAAGCACACATATACCCCAAACTGTTATGTCGTGTGATTATTTCTGCCTACAAGTAAAGAGAACTTGAAAATGCAATGACAATGTACAACGGGCTGCGCATTAAATGTTAGGTCCACATTGTTTAAGTCAAATACAGTGCTCACATGCCCATACAGCATTGAATTTCATTTGTTTTCCTTAAAGCGTTGAAAAATCCCATTTTAACAAGAGTCTACGGCCACGCTAATGGCTCTGTAAGGCTAACTAAATGCTACGGGGTCAACATCAAAATACTCACAGTGGAAAAGCTGACATGCTGATGTTTAGCAGGTAATCTTCACCATGTTCACCACCTTAGCTTACTGTGTTAGCATGCTAGCATTTGATAATTAGCACTAAACACAAAGTACAGCTGAGGCTGAAGGGATCATCAAAGTACAATTCATCTTTAGGAGGCATGAATGTGTGCACCAACTAACATGGAGATTTGTCCAACAGTTGTTGGACCATTCAGT
The DNA here is from genome assembly GCA_036023655.1 of Nannoperca australis. NCBI lineage: Eukaryota > Metazoa > Chordata > Actinopteri > Centrarchiformes > Percichthyidae > Nannoperca > Nannoperca australis. Next base: position 15,411 of record JAVQJD010033283.1, on the reverse strand, counting down.
CTGGACCATCTATAGAGCCATGCTGCTAGCATGAGCACGAGCAAACTCAACAGAAACTTGAGAAAACTTTGATAATCCTCAACATCACTGTGGCCCATTTTTTTATGGAAGTATTTATTTAGTAGAAAGTAGTTCCAATGAAAAGTGTTCACAGTGAGGTACTGGATTATCCAGAGTGACCAGGATACTCATTTTTTATAATAATGTTTGGGGTAAAATTCCATTCATCCATCATTGTAGACGTGGATATCTCAAAATCACGCCACGTAGAAAATTAACATTATGTGCAAAAAAGATTTGAACTTTATCTTCACTGGAATATAAGGGCTGTACGTATGCAAGTTTTGTGTTTACATAATTTTAATGAAGGCAACTGTTTCCAAAAATCAGTGGTCTTTAACACCTCAGACTGCTGCTCTGCTGCGTAATGGTTTGTTTTTGCCTCCTTCAAATTACTGCTGATTTATAATTTGTTCGTTTGCAGCAGTTAATAAGTAACATTTGAGTTTATTGTTGTCATGGGAACTTTGAATCCTTCATAGAGTCATTGGGCAGGCAGGTACATATACAAAGACAGTTATTTGTTTTTTTCTTCTTCAGTTTTCTGGGGAGGCACAAATCTTCAATAATAAGAACTTTTTTTTTTACACAACTATAATTATAATTGTAAATTACAATGACACCAAATCCATACTTGTGTGCAAATGCCACTTTGTCCAACAGTATGTTTGTACCAGACTTTATTCTGAGGAAACAAAGCAAACAGTAAGCTGTTACATACAAAAGTCACAGACTCACACTGCAAACACACACACACACACACACACACACACACACACACACACACTCACACACAGACGGATCACACTCGGTGAAATCACAGCTTGTTATGCCTATATAAGGATGAAACAAGCACATCAGACAGCTCATACTTCACATTTCCATTGGTCTCCAAGCTTTTTTGTAGCAGAAAAATTCCATGACGCACCTTCTTCGTACAGCACTTATAAACTGTGTGGGTCCGATTGGACGACGGCCATGTCACTCAACCGTCAAACTCAGTCGGAGGCGGGCCGTGAGCGCGTCTGTGAGAGCTACAGTATATTGAATACTTGAATATTAATGAATCCCAGTTTATTTATGAGAAGGAGCAAAACTGAGAAAGGGAGGGGGCTGGATGCTGAACCTTCTTCTAGTGCGTCACTACTTTGTCACAACTTGCCTCCACCTGCTGGTCCCCCATCCATCTCGCTTTCTTTTTCTCTCTCCCTCACACACACATATTCACAAACATGCAAAAACTATCTCCCTTTTTCACACACACATACGCAGTTTGCACGGGGATCATCCTTCCATGTGTTCAGGAGTAGAACTTATGCAACCTGACCAGACTACATCTCTTTCACTTCTTGTCACCAGGCCTTCTTGCTTTCACGCCTCCCGTCTTTCTTGACATCACATTCTTTGCACTTCTGCTTACATCTCTTACACCTTTTCTTCCTAACATGTAACCTCCAACATGAGCCAACAAGCTCCTCTTATTCTCTTATGAGTTTCTCTCACTCATTCATAGAATTAACTAGAAATGTATCACTTCTATCCTCCTGTCTGCGCGGGTATTCAATCTGGAGATGTAACTAAATTCTGTCCATGCCCAGTTTCTGCATTTCTGTTAACTCATTTTCCTTTTTAAATTGTTCACATCATTTTCTTCTTTAAAAAAAAGCCTCTTCTTCTTCACAGCCGACAGGAATCGAAATATTTTCTATATCAAAGAGATGCGAACATTGGTTGCTGCAACAAAGAGACACAAACCTTTGATCTGGTGTGCAGCCATGAAGCGCTGTTGTTGGTGGTGCAGATTAATGGATACATATACAAGTGGTGGATAAAACTTTTTGAATGCAACTCAGAACAACAAACAAGCTTTCCTAAAGCTGAGCTTTTACACGTTATCTCTATGGTAATGTCTGAGGCTGTGGTGTGTGATGTCATTATGCCACCTACAATAGATACACATGTATGATCATGTCAGACAACATAGAGGAGGCCTGCAAATAGATATTGAGCAGAGGCTGTTACTCACTATGTGTAATAAAAAGACTGAAAAAGGTGAAAAGTCGCTGACGCCAATATGGGGTGAAAAACAGAGCTCGCTGTTGACAGAACGAGATGAAAATGAGAATTTGTGTGTGGAAGTGAGGGAGACAGAAAGATAGCAACAGAAGAGGTGTGAGGTTTGAGTAATGCACTTGGATCTCTTCGCAGCCGAGAACATTTGGAAGGCTTAAGTGTGCGCGCACACACACGTGCGAACGCACCCTCGTTGGCAGCATTTGGCGTTTGCTGGTACGCCTTGAGAGAGGCCCACTGGGAGACAGACGTTCCTTACAGCATCACACAAGCGGGATCCACGCACATGCATGCCTGCACACGCATACACCTACAAACATACAGACAAAAGATATACTCTTACGTGCATAAACAGCATGGACTCGCCACATTCTCTCAACCAGATGGCTCCAAAATATTTTCCAAGACATAAGCATTTGCATTTCAGTGTGTATTTTAGTGTTTCTCAGGAGACGAGTGCGTCATGAATTCTGCTGTGATCATCTCCCCCCTGCAAATATATATTTTTTACAAAAGTCCCTTTTGCAGAAATATTGATGTGTGCAAGTACAACACGCCACACAGAGGGCTGAGTGTACTGAACACACGCATATGCAAACATGTTCCAGCACAAACACACAGTAAACAGATGGACGCACTCGCATGCAGATGTCTCAGATGGATTCTGGCATCATCTGTGAGGTTATCGGACAGGGGGAGGGAGGGGGAGAGAACAACGGCGATGGGCTGAAGAGAAATCAAAGAAGGGAGGAGGAAAGAATTTACAGGAGAGAGGGCAAGACACCGGGGAACAAAGACAAACTGAAGGAGAGCAAGGTGTGAACAACAGGCAGTAAAAACAACAGAGAAAACACCACGAGGGATAGATTGCACATTTTACTTGCACATTTTACTTTCCAAGTCATCTACTACAGGAAAGTACTATGCACCTGTTGAGTCTGACCTGCAAAGCTCTCTTCACACCTTACGCAATTATTTAATCCTCTTTCATCATAACTCACAGCTGAACTCGAAGTCACTGAACTCATGTAGTGAGTGGGAGATGGTTAGTCACCTCCTGAACACCAGGCTCCCAGTAAAACAACGAGTCTTTGTGAGCAAATTGCAAGAACTCCCCGTTATCCTGTACGTGATTTAAAAAGAAAATCTTTATGATTTTGGTATCTCTTCCTCTTTTATTTGGGAAGTAACCATAGTCATTCTGAACTTTACTTCACACAGCATCTCTGGAAAACAGGGAGGGACGGGGGGTTGTTTTGTTTTCTTTCTTTTTTCTTTCCATTTTTCAGTTTGTGTGGATATAATAACGACCGTGTCAGTGCCTGTCAGCAAGTATCGTATGAATGTTCCACACATCTACGTGTCTAATATGACACTGTTACCTGCAGTTGCCATATTTACCTTGTTGTTTTCACTGTGACAGAGAGCGACGGCGTGAGCAGGTGTGCAGCATAGATGGCTTCTAGATGTGTGATACTGAAAAGAAGAAGATATATGAGCTTTTATAAACAGTGACTAACAGTGAAAATAGGTAACACACCCAGCCGGCCTAGCTGAGTGCTAGCCGGGTTGAGCTGCAGGTCGCTACAGGAACAGTTTTCTTGTCGTGGGCATGACAATGATCGACAACTTCAAAATTAGGTTAATTATTTCCACCCAAAGTGGATACACAGTGGGTCGGCATTAAACTCTGCATATATGACTATTTTATGATCTTGAGGCAGCTGTGGTGTGTCCCGGAGTAAATTCTTTTGGCTGATGTTAATATCCGCCAGAGGCTAAAAAGCTCAGAGAAAATATTTCTGGAAACTAAGGGGGTGGGCATGTCTGATCTCTCTATCTCATATAATCATGATACAGCACCAATAAATTTGTCCTCCTACCCGCAGTTCACACTCCTCGGTGTCCTTATTTCCCTCTGTGCCTCACTGATCAACCGTCACAGTCTAACTACATCACAAGCTTAAAACCAAAGCTTTCAACCTCCATGAAGCCTGCGGATCTCTGCCCCCTTCTTTTCCCGCCAGTTCACATTTGTCGGACTCACATGAAGCCTCTCCCCCCTCTCTTGTATTTTGCGACACAGAATGAAACTTTGTGTTCTTCCCACCTCTTTCTCTCTCTCACTCTCTTTCCCTCCAACTCCCTCCTTTCTCACCCTGTTCTCCCTCCTCTTTTCTTCTCCTCTGTCATCCTCTGGTACGTTCTGTTCTGATGACTAGCCGTGTCACTGAGGTGTTACCTCAGTCAACAGTCATTTATACTCATCTTTCTATTTTACTGTTTCTACATTTCTTTCTCTTGCAGTGTTATTCCAGTGTTCATTTCTTGGTGGGGCCTTAGCTCCATTTAGCCTCAACCTAGCATCACGTGTATTGCAGTCCTTTCCAAGTAATTGGACAATTGGCTTCTTGCCTGTTTTGAAAACTTTTATGGTTTTGGTCTTGTTTTTAGCGTTGGCAACATTGTAGTTAGCTCGACTTGTTAGTGGCTAGCATGTTGTTGGCTGATGTGATGAGGTGTTGCTGGTTCTGGGTTAGTAGGAGCTGGAGGCCATACAGGAATTGGAGGCTGCCGGCCACTGTCTCCAGGTTGCATAAAACCGCACCCATTCATTACTCACTGATTTCCACATGAGGAAACCAGAAGTACAAAAATGCAAACTCAACTTTTAGGAATCATTCCTGCAGCACTGTTGAGGTCAGGTGCCTGACTGGCCAATCACATTTATTCTACTGTCTGGCCAGAGATGCATAACTCCGCCCCGTCTCCTCGTTTAGGATCTTTGTCCTGCTCCAATGACCCGATGGATAAAAACAACTAGGACTCCTACACTCATGGATGTGACCACCCATAAACATCCGTCACGGTTAAAGTAACCACTTGAACCTCACTGACTGATTGTTTTGCTTAATCCAATGTGCTGGCATTAAAACATTAAAAACAGTGTTTGCTTTCTGACTGCACTGTAGACAGTTTGAGGGTGACTAATGCCTCACCAGGAAGCAGGAGAAGCAGCAGCAAACACAACTAGACCAGAGGCATGGCGGGGGAATGACGGGCCAGGACAGAGGCCTCCACACTGTAGCCCACTCAGCACAACGTGAACAGCCGGGGCCACCAGGGGATTTGACTCAGTGCATCTCTCAGTAACAAACATAACAAGGACAGTTGTTTCCCCGCAGTGTAAGTGAGATATCTGCTGCTACTCTGAAGAAGCTATGTTCCTGGCTCTCGTCCAGTTTTCTCTTCTCCTTTCTAGTCAGAGCAAAGAAATTAGCATAAATAACTGAAGCCTTAAACGGCTGCTGAGTTCACTACCTTCTGAATGTCTTGGGGTAAATGGCTTTGTTAAGATTTAGTTTTGGAGTATGACAAACTTCAAAAACTGTTTAATGTTCTCCTTCGAAGGTGTGGGTAGCTTAGTCAGATGTTGTCCATATAAATTGCAGTATGGTGTATTTGCATCCTCTGTGGGAAGGTTTTACGGATGGCAGTGCACAGTTTGCATGGTTCAAATTTTAATGCATAAAAAAAAAAAGTGTCTGGTATAATGGCTTTAGCTGTGGATGCCTTTTGAGTTTACTGAGTCACCAGCTAAATGAGGTTAAAAACAAGCTATCACTCATACTGCTGCAACACTAGGATAAACAAATAAGAGGAGAAAAAATCTAAACGTGTATCGGGGATCACCAGATATGGATGATCAAAGTGTGGCGAATCAGTCAGAGGCTTAAATGACGCCACCAGTTGACAAGAAACTCTCCTGGCTCTGAGAAATCTTCAGTCAGTCTGACCTTGGAAGAAAAAGACACAAATGATGAAAAGCAGAAAATAATTTCTCTGGCAAGCACCACAAGATGATGCAACGACCAACTGACAGGATGCTCTCTTTGAATCGCAGATGCTACCAGTAATGTCAGTGTAAGTTTCGACTGAGATATAAGGACTGCGTCATGAAACAGCCAATCAGGAGAGAGGCTTGAATGACCTCACCTGTCATTTGCACAGCTGTTAAAACATTTCAGCTTCTCTTAAAAGGTATCAGTTGAGAACACGAGAAGATTGATACCAGTCATGTTATCTTTTACATCTCAGTAATGAACACACTGTATCTCATTTGTTTAATCCAAACTCAAACATAAATGTGAGGACAAAGACTCCTGAAAGCTTGGCTAGCTTACAGCTTACAGCTTTGAAGTGGGCCAAGCTAGCTGTATAAACACATAGACTGTGTAAAAGGTGGCCTTCCTCCCACTGTACAGAAATGCAGCCAAAATATCTCGGATATGGGCGCAGCCATCTTGCCATTTCTTGGAGACAGTCTGCACGTGATGTGCACATGATCTGCAGCTTGATGTCCCACCCATACAGCCACCTGAACCAATCGCAAGCACACTAAGCCACCAAGGGGGCGATCGATTTTGGAGAGCTGTCATGCCGGCCATCTTTATATACAGTCTATGGTCTTTACGTTAAGCTCAACTAAGCTAAGTTGATTGCCCCCCAGCTTCATCTCTACAATGGATGGAACCAATCTTCTCATTAAATAGAGCGTATTTCCCCAAAAAAGGAAACTATACCTGCTATACCATACTTAACAGTGCTCTCATGAGGCTAATTCTCAAAATGCAAGCAGTGGATCAATGGATACACAGTGATGATAAATAATTTGCTTAGTTACAGTACAAGATAAAATATATATATAATTTACTTTTACCAGGACGATATTCTTTGTCACTTCATAACTGGGAATCTTCCCGTTTCTCCTGGTTAACCTCTCTGTGCCTGGTGTCCGGTCGTGAAGCTGCGGATGCTGCACCCCCAACGTGTGCAGATGTGCGAGGGCCCGTTCGTCGCTGCTTGCAGCTTTAATTTCCTATTGTAGTTTTATTTTCATAAATGCTGAGGAGAGCGTAGAACAAGAGGGTTAAATAAGTTACGATAACTGTGATCCTAAGATGATGCTAATCATATCATAGAAAAAGTGAGTGTTAGTGAGGGGGAGGCAGCATGTGCTCGTAGTATGTATATTGAAAAAGGGAAAGTGAGATGTAGATGAGGAGAGTGTGTGTGGGTGTATTTGTGGTTCTGCATTTTTTGTGAACATTTTAAAAGCTATTATTCAAGAGTTTGTCATTAGTGAGTTTGAGTTTGACATTACTGAGAGCTGTAGCTTCTTGTTTATTACTTTTTGCTGAATTATATAACTATGTTTCTGCTTTACCTGTGTGGGAAAGGGTTTGGTAAGATGCGCTGATAAAGTCATTCTAAGCAGACAGTGCTGTTACTCATTTGCATGTAAAGGAGACAGGACAGTGTCTTCTAACTTTTTTCTTTGTGAGGTCCTTGTCAGACTGGAGCAATGAGCTCCATCACTCACACTGAGAGGTTACAGGTCATAACCATTTCTGAAAAGTGCCCCTCTTATTGAAGGTTTGCCGGCACTTTTTTGTTAACCGTTCATTCCTTCCTTCCTCCACTCCAACATTTGAGTCTGTATCATTTCACATGCATCACAAACAAAAGGCGTCATCGCAGTTAAATATAGACTCCGACTGATCGCGCTCTCATGTCACATTTGGCATGCTCGGTCTGGTCTGATGCTCGCTGATTCTTGTTGATCTCAACAGGCCTTTTGAGAGTTCTCGGACTACATGTGAGTCACTCTCCACCAGTTTCCCTGCAACCTCCCAGACCCTCACCTTCTGCCGTCACCGCCGTGTTCTATTTCCATTCCGTTAAAATTAGGTTTAAATTACTGCATTAGATTAACTAAATCCCCTTGTAGTCCTAATGGATAAACTGTATTTTTTGTGGCTCAATCTTAAGTCTCGAGCCAACATTCAAACAGTTGGTCTTTGTGTATGTTATTAATATACTCATTTAAAACCTGCTTCTATCTATTTGCCTGTGTTATTCTAGTAATTTGTAGTTTAGAGGTGGATCAAGAATTTCCTTGAACTGTATGTTCAGGTTCAGGTGATGGTGGCTCATTATCAGTGTTGGTAAAATTATAGTCATCTATGTCTTCTAGATTTTTTGCTTTAGGAAATGTTATTAACCCTTAAATCTCTTGTTTTCCTGACAAGCAGCCTCTCGAGACCACAGGGAGTTCCTCATGGCTGACTTTTGACTGTAATCAACTATGGTTTCATTTTACCACGACAACAATATTTCTTACCCTCAACCAAGTAGTCTGAGTTACCTAAACTTAACAAAACCTTAATTGCAGCGGTGGCACATGAGAAAAGGATTATTTGAAAAGATATTTTGGTAGTTTTGAAGGTCTCTGACAAACTGTCACCTTGCCGACAGTGCTAGGGTGAGACGAAGGAACCACTTATTTTGTTATGAAGACTTGGAAGTCGGACGTTTCATTGGAAATGCTATGTGTTGACAGAAGTCCATTGTCCAACGTGTTTGTGTAAAAGGCAACACATTTCATTTCAGTACCTTTTAAATTTTACTTCTATTTTGAATGTTATGCAAGCCCAGTTTTGACTATATTATTTGGCATACCTTAATATAACCCTATGTGCATTTCGGTCAGACAATTCACGTTGAAATGTTTATTATAGCAGTAGAACATAGTTATAATTTGGCGTCTAGGTCACTCCCAGCACCATGTGTGCATCATCAGCAGATCTTGGATCTGATCAGATCTTAAACCTCACAGAGTATCTACTGTACTTTTTCTGCTCACTCAAAACAGACAAAAGAAATCTCAGTGAGATTACTTGATTAAATAAAGGTTATATACAGCATTGCTTTTCTACATTCTTTCATCAGACCCCTCCTCCACCTCCTAAATGCCCTCTTCTTTTAAACCCTACACCTCATGTTTGTACATTAACACAGGCCAGAACTGCAGCAGATGTGTTTCCACAGGCTGAGCTCTCCTTGTGATGAGTAAATACGTGGAGTGGTCCTTTAAAGAAGCAAATTGTTTGAAAATGAATCTCCTGTTTTGCTCACATTAATAAAGCCCTGCAGGGTTTCTATTTTAAGCCTTCACTGTGCTATCGATCAGTGAAACATTGAAATGAACCCAACAATGTTATGAACAACAATGCTTTCCGTGTACTCCATGGAGTGGTCATTCCTGTGTTCATTGATATATTAGCTGATCTGCTCTTCAGATAATAGAAGCAGTTAATCCCAGCTCTGTCAGGACTCACTTCCTCTTAGTTTCAGTTGATTTACTCAGTGCCAAGACAAGTCACCTCAGAATTTTATCATGTAGTTCAGCTAAATTTAGTTGAAATGAAATCACTACAGTGTTCCTGACCTTACGTCCTGAATGAGATGGACTGAACAGAGGTAGCTTAAGCTCAGTACTCACGTTCAAACAAAGGGAGGACTGGCATTTCGCCACCACACCTGATTTGTTCTGAATACAGCCAAACATACAGGCCTGTGCTCCCATTAGAGCTTTTGAAATTTTTGCTCGAGCTTGCATTGTTCCAACGGGACCTGATACTGTTGTTGTGATCCAGAAAAGGGAGCTTTATGGTGAGGTTTTTTAAATATAGTGGCCACTGAGGGGATATGCAGCGTGTAACAACATGAGTGATGTGGAGCCATAAAGAACTTCATGAATGGATTCAGCGATATGAAAATTTCCATCAAGTTCAGATAAATATGAAAAAATGAAAACACATTTTGATGCAAAATTGTCACTCTAGTAGAGTCTCTAGAGTAGGTATCACTATAAGATGAAATAGAGAAAGTTTACTAGCCCAGTGCATGATGTTTTGCTGAATCAGAAAATGTGTTGGAACAAAACTTGAGTAATCGACACCACTCAGACACTTACCCAGTATGAATACTGCATGTTCAGCATTTTTTGCGTTTTGTGAAATCTTTTCTTCCTCATGTCCATTCACGTGGTTCATGTTGTGAAACAAATTGTTGCTGAGAACTCTATCGAGAGCTAGCTGCCCTCATCACCTTGGAGGAGGCAGGTGTTTATTCCAGGCCGAAACACAAACTGACTTCACTAATGAGTTAATCTCGTCTGGTTTTAAGTGCGTTTATGAAAAACAACACATTTCTGTGGTTCTGAAGACAATCCACCACCAGTGTGCCCAACTCACTAGCAATTAGGAAGAAGGAAGGCTCTCGCTCCGCCTACTGACCAAGCTCAACTTCTGCCCCACTGGCCACAAGTGTAAAGGAAACCATCCAAGGATTTAACGTGAGTGTGGCATATATTGAAGCATTAGTGCAATGCTTTTTCAGAGTGAAGTTACAGGAAGCAAATAGGTTAGGTTTTACCCTCCCAGACTGCTCATACCATAATTTCTTGATATATCAAATTCTTTGACTGTGTTATCATCTCTTCAAGCTGAGGTAAGGTTCACTTTGATTATATCTTACAATTATAATGTTTAAGGTCAAAATCTGGTTTCATTATTCAGTGTTGCAAAACGCTAACCCTAGAAAACCATCTTTTGAAAGGAATTAGCAACAAGTGACCTTGACAATGTATGCTGATGTTTCAGTCCTTGTAAAGGTAACACAAGTACCTTTATGTCAAGATAGGAACTTACTGGAGGGCACTCAGAAGAGGAACATACATAAAAGGAAAATCTAGTACCATCACTGGAAACCTCAGCAGGTACTTTAGAAGCTAATGCTACTGTTTTTTGTCTCCAAAAGACTCCAGCTCATGAAGCAGATTCAAAGATGACTGTCGAGTACAGATCCTCTACAGTGACAAACATGGACACTGACAACAGTAACATTGGCTATAAGCAACTTTTCATGGATGTCACCAAGCTCCGGTATTCAGGTAACAAAATAAGAACTTCATTCCAAATAGGGTTGGGTGACAATATAAAATATGACACAGTAACCGTTTGTCAACCGTCAGTTCCCCTTCAGCTTTTTAATGTAATTTTAAAAAAAGGCTCAGAGAAACCAACTGTACACTACCTGCCCAGCACCACACAACAGACAGACAAAACTAGCGACTAGCTGGTTAAAACTGTGGAGCTTTAAGCTGCTGAAGAGAGATATTTTGCTCAGGAGTTGGTGGAGACCAATACTGACACACAAAATGTTCTTTCAATTCTCTTCAATGTGTAAAAAAACATTTTCTAACAGGTTTGCAACTTTATGAGTTTAACGTTTCAATGTTGTGTGTTTACAGTTTGTTCTGCTGCTCTCAAAAAAAAAAAAATATTACTGCTTTAATTAAACGGTATTTCTTATTGAAACAGAACATTTTGACAGGACATAGGAAAAATTTTTGAAAATTACTGTGACAAAAGAAGCTAAACTACAATTACTTGAGGATATAAAACATGAAACAATGCCATAGAGTTTATATTGAGGTATATATTCCATTAATATTTGGGTTGCATTAGGTCTAATGTTGCTAATCACTGAGCATTATTAATGGAAATATAGGATTATTGCATTAATAGGATGAAATATCTAGATTTTTCTCTAGATCATTCCTGCCTAATTGTTTTATCCATAAACATTATTTAAATTTAACTTTAAAAAACTGAAAATGGTACCGCTGCCATTTTAATAAGGTTTACAGGTCCTCTGGTTATCAGTTATACATGTGAGTTATGTCTATATATGTAATATGTTGTTTTAATCATGTGTATTTCTAAAATAACTAATTCATTAGTCACCTATTTTGCTTGAAATGAATGTTTCAGTATTATTACTATAGTATTGTTATTACTAGTGTTTCACCCAATATTGTAATGCAGATGAAGCGCATAAACAAACAAGTTCCTTAGAGCACTTCATACATTTGAAGTCTCTGTTTCTGCTCTTGCTGAGTTTCAGTGTACGCGTGGAGAAACAGCCCTTTCCGGGTTGCCACAGTTTGCCTCGGGCTGCTGGGTGTTCTCATGTTGGCGTTGGTCATAGGTCAGAGTATCCACTGTGAGTCTACCTCTTTGTTGTGTCATATGTTCACGTTTTAGAAGGTTGCCTGATGTCGTGGTAAAATCAATGATTTGCTGATTTCTCTCATCACCGGCAGACCGAAAAGTAGAGCAAGACCACCAGACCAGTCTAAACGCCATGAGTAAAGAAAAAGAGGATCTACAGGAGAACCTGAAGTCACTGGGAAAAGAGAAAGTAAATCTCGAGGCCAGGCGTGATCAGTTACAGAACAGTAACAAGTATCTATCTAAGTTGAAAGACACAATACAGACCAATAACAATTTACTGACTGAGGAACTAAACAATCTTAAACTTAGCCAAAGCCAGTTACAGGCCAGTAACGCAGCTTTAAACAAAGAGAAAGAACAGCTAAATGCCGGTAAAGACCAGTTGCAGACTAATAACGAGGCTTTGTCGAGGGCCAAAGACTTGATTCAAAAACAATACGAATTAGTGGTCATGCGCAAAAATGAGTTCCAGGCCAGTTATAACTCAGCGATCAAAGAGAGGGACAATTTCCACAACAAATTCAATAATGTAAGCAGATCAAAAGATCAGCTGCAGATGGAATACAACGCCTTGATCAAGGATGTAGAGCATTTGCAGGACAGATACAACTTCTCTTCCAATGAGAAAGACAAGCTAGCAAGCAGTCACCAAAACCTGACGATAGAAAAAGACACTCTGCAGGCCACTTGCAACCTAATTGTAAAAACGTCAGAAGAGTTGCAGGCTTCTTACGCGTCCTTGGTTCAGGAAAAGAAAGAGCTTGAGAGCAGCTGTGAGAATGTGACTAGAGAGAGAGACCAGTTGAAGATTAAAAACGACAACCTGATTGCTGAGAGAGACAAGCCGCAGGTGGACACTCAGAGACTGAACACCACAATTCAAGGTAAGCAGAAAGGAATTACGAAAAAGACAAAAAGCACAAATATATAAAATCCATGTGGCCTTCTTGTCAAATGTGTGCTGGAAAAAGCTAAAAGTTTGTGTAGCCAAAACAAATTCAAAGCTTTTCTAAAAATGTACTTCAACTCAGTGCTTGTAAAAACACTTTTGTCACTTTTTGGTTATTGATCAATAAATATGTTACAATTTCAGATAAGAAATGTCCCACTGGCTGGAATAAATTTGAGTACAGCTGCTACTACGTTTCTGCTGGCAAGAGTACTTGGAATGAGAGCAGAAACATCTGTCAAAGGAAAGGGGCAGACCTCGCAATCATAAAAAGCAGCAAGGAAATGGTTTGTTTTTCTGTGTGCATTTATAGCTGCATGATTGTACGTGCCACCAAGGGTCACCATATTTATTTTCATAAAAGTGCAATTAATCCTCTTCTTTTTTTTTTTTTATTCGTTAAAGCTGCATTTATCAGTATTTTCAGATTTACATTGGAACAATGGATGTGCAATGTGAATTACATCTTTCTGCTCACTGCATTGGTTTTCACAACCTGCAACTTCACTGGTTCACTTCCGCTCTCCTTAACCAAAAGGAAGGAAAAAGAAGACAACAAAAGAATCTAAATTAGTTCTAAAAATGCAACTAACCAAAATGCAACTACTTAATGAAAGATGCATTTGTATTAAAGGCTATTGCTTGTTTTGCAGTTTTTAGTCCATTTATTAAGAATCTTAAATACTTGAGATTACTGTTGACCGCTCTCTAAAACACAATATTTCAAACAACAGAATATGCTTCTACTCATCTATTAATTTGATAGAAAAATAACTTGCTTACATAAAAGGCACACTTCTGGAACTTAAAGCTCCATTAATTGAGTTTTTGGCTTTTTGGGGCCAGTGGAATAAGTTGTAAACACATCATTGACATACTTTTATAAAGTTTATGTGGTAAAAGTGCTTGGAATTCACTCTCTTTTAGCTCTGTTTTTGGCTTCCACCAACTCCTGAGGCAAATGTTAGGCTCTTTAGCTGCTAAATGCTCCACTATGTTTACCAGCTAGTTGCTAACTTTATTCATATTGTCATTTCATCCATTGTTTATGTGTCTTACACATCCTTTATGTGTAAGAAACCTCTGCAATTACTTAGAATTGTATGTCTCTTCCCTCATAGGCCTTCATCAATGGCTTGTATGACAAAGACGTCTGGATTGGACTGACTGATGGTGGAGTAGAAGGGCAGTGGAAATGGGTAGATGGGACACCAATGACTACAGAGTAAGAAACTCATATCTCTTCATTTCCAAACTCTGGGCAATGTTGACTTCATTCACCCAAGGAGCGAGCAATATGCCTTGTCAGTTTGGATGTCTCTGCTTCCCTGCAGGTTCTGGGGTACAGGCCAGCCCAACAGCTACGTTGGGAGGAACCAGGACTGTGTGGAGTTCAGGCCCCGGTCGTCAGGGAATGGCGACTGGAATGACGAGAGCTGCAACGTAAAGCAAAACTGGATCTGCGAGATGTAGTTTGCCTGTACAGAGAGGCCTAGAGGTTTGCTGACCCCTGTGGTATATTGGTGATCATCATGTAAAATCAGTGTAGTACAAATATTAGGGACTGCGGTCAGTAAATTGGAAATAACAGCAAGATTTCACTCCCTCTTTGCTATACTCTATAATTTGTGATAAATGTCCACAGTGACATGCAGCATTTGCTAACAGCTAAAGCCTGATATGTGCTGTTTAGTGTTTAATAATGAATTAAGTTAAATCATCAACTTACCAACATTTTTAAAGAAGGATTGATTTTCATATGTATTTGGCTACTGTGATTAACTGATTCACTGACTAATGAATGCATTTTCCAAGACTTGTACTTATTAATCAGTTCCTGTTAAGCTAGTGATGGACCAGCTGGTTGGAGTATAAGCTTGCTTTGAAAAGTGAAGGTGAAAGTGAGCTATTTCTTGTTGGTCATTTTGTGTTCAGTCCAAGCTTTTTGTGGGACTGGAAGGCATCAAGTTCAGCCAGTATGAAGGGACATAGTGACGCAGGGAAACGCGTATTAGCAATATACTATATTATGCATAATCCATTATGTATTAACAACCATTTAATCTGTGCTTTAACTGTTTAAGTTGACAAGGTAGCTTACATTGCAATGAAAATGTTATTTTGCTTATTTTCTATTTTTACAAAGACATTTTATGTATCGATTCATGTAAACATGCTGAACTAATGAGATCATTTCAAATAAAATAATGCACTTTGTTCTACTAGTGTAATGAATCACACTCAGAGTTCGTCAATAAGCTCAAGTCATTTGCACATTTCACCAAAAGCTATTCAATTCAATTCAATTTTATTTATATAGCGCCATATCATAACAAAGTTATCTCAGGGCACTCAATCACATGGAGCCGGTCGAGACCAACTTCCACACACACAAAGACCCAACGT
>JAVQJD010033255.1:0-28532 GCA_036023655.1 Nannoperca australis | reverse complement strand
GATTTTAGCAAATGGCTGCAATAAAACAAAGAGTGAAAAATTTAAAGGGGTCTGAATACTTTCCGTACCCACTGTATCTTATTACCAATGATTAACTTAGGAATTGTGCCCATTGTGAGTTCAAAGAATGGTGAGCCTGAGGTGATGAAAGAAAATACTTCCTAACAAAAGCACTTTGATAGGGATTAAGCATGAATTCTGGTTTGTTTTTAAGAGTAATTTGGTATACATCCCTGTGCAGAAAAGCCATTTTAATACAACAGTGAAAAACAGAAGAACAGAACGGAAGAAAAGTGGTTTAGCGGGGTATATGAATACTTGGGCTGTTAAAACATACATAACTGAAAATACAAAGATTTGATAACAACGTTGTGTGATGGGTGTTGAGCACAGCTTCCCTAAAAAGTATGCTGTGGAAAACCCCAAGGCATTTTACATTTGTTTCTCATTGGTTAGACATTACTTAAACGTCACTGACTCACCAGCGGTGAAGTCCTTGTTGAGGTCAATGAAGGCGTTAGAGTGAGGGGTGCGCATGTTGACAGGCGAACTCAGTGCATTCCGACACAATGGGATCCTAAGGGGGAGAAAAACCACAAGGCAACAGTGGGATTAAAAAGCTCCGCATTTAGAAAGTAATTTGTATGAGAGCATTAGAAATAAACATAGACCATTCCAAGTGAGTTGGAGGATTACATTACCTGTTGGTGAGATAGCAGACTTCATTGGCTGAGGACTCTGTGATGCCAAAAATGTCTGGGATCATGTCCCCATTAAAACTGTGGGAAGATTAATTTTTTATTGTTAAACCACTTACACTGAGGTCAGAGTTGTTCTGTTGTAAAGGTACATATTGTACAAACTAATGCTACAACCCTGCAATAAATACTTCATCATGATTTTGTTGATACCGTCAGAGGTACAAACCCACATCTGTGGTCATTTTGGATTGATTTTCATTGTATGGAAGTCTGTGAAATATGTCGTCTACATACATTTCCATAAAAGAGGGGGACAGAATTTAAGGTATGGTATTGCTTTTCAATTAATTGCACAGGTGTATCTAATAAACTGGTATGTGTAAAGTGTAAAGTGCAAAGTACATTAGGCTGGCAACAATAAATAATAAAATTAAATAAACTAATTATACATGTGTTCTGACATGGAACAATACGTTAGATTGAAAAACTTCAAATCTAGCTCAACTATACACGAGGCACATTACTTTGTCCATGCATTGTAAGCTACATTTTCAAAATAGAGTTTATGTTAAACACCATTAAGATTGATACTCACTCCATAACAAGAGGTTGATCTTTAAAAGTCTTGTTCAGCCTGAGCCACCCACTCATATCTGTAGAAAAGAAACAGTTTCAACAGGTCATGAGCGTAGAAGATCAGTGGCCTGGTCAAATCAGGCTACACTGATTCTACTTGGTTCTAAGGTCAACAGCTATGAACAAAGTTGAATTAAATAAACCCCAAAACCTGTCTGGCAGCAAGAATTGGCCTTAAGAGTAGAAAGTATAACACATTTCACATATAAAACCCTGGCGGATGAGTTTATACTCAGGTATTTATATGATGTTGTATTGGTATATGTTTTAATTGAATTTCTTAATTTAGACAAATAACAATTACATAAAGTCACAGACCACAGTTTCATTTACTATATCACTGTACACTATGCTACAGTATCAATATATTACAATTATGGAAAGTAATGTTAATGTTGTCTAGTTAGTGTTCATCATTCTGTACTGTATCATTATAGGCCTTTTGACAGCACACATTTTGACTCGTCACAATAGGAAAAGTAGGAATCACAGATATTTACTAATATCATTAAAACGATGGCTCTTCTCTATTACAGTGTCCCAATAAGCCATGACAGTGAGCCAGCATGAACAGTACCAGGACCTGACATTAAAACAGCCAAATGGAATTCAGCCATCATTAATCTTAAGTTTTGCACACAACAGGCACACAGGGTGCTTCTGCTGTACTGACAGCGCATTTGAGAGCAAAAGAGACTTTTTGTATTTGACCGATTTTCTTTTATTCACTGCCAAAAGTCAATTATATTGATTGAACTTTTTCCAAAGGAATCCGATTCATATACTTTCTTCACAACAGACATTCTCACTTATTACAGGAAAAAGGAAAAACACGGGTGAAACTAATGACATTAACGATGGCTCCACTCACATAGCAATTTTAGCAATGTGCAATTAGTGTTATAAATTACACCTGTGTTTGACAATGTCAAAATGTCTGCTGTAAAAACCAATGATTTATTTTTAAAAAAGTGTATCACAATGTAGGACATTATTACTATTATATTGATATTATTATTATTATTATCAAATCATATGTGCCAAAGAGAATTAGCTAACTCCTGTATCAGTGTCATTCACAACTAGAGCTGTACCTAATGTCTGGTTGTGCGCCCAAAAGATGAAAACAACAGTTCCAGCAACTGTTGTTTTGTCAGGGCCGATCTGGGCTGTAAGAAGGACATCCATCTGAGAGTCTCCATCATAGTCTCCAGGAACCACACTGGTGATGACGGTGTTCCTGCACAAGGAAGATTGGTCATTTAAATGACAGCCAGCGACATGCTGCTCCAGTTTTTGCTCTGCTGTTATATGTAACTATTCCCACCTACAAAGTAAACATAACCACCCAGAAACGTGAGTCACCTCCTCCGTACCGACCAACAAAACGCAATTAGGACATCACATGTTACATATATGTAAACAGCACTGGAAGTCACGTATACCTTGGCAAAACGTCCTTCGTGATGTGAACTTTGGGCTTGAAGTAAGGTGTTTTCGTGTCAGCCAAGAATATCACCACTTCAGACTCTGAAACAGGAAGAAGTCCGCATAGGCACTGATTCAAATGAAAGCTCGTTTAATCCCCACCACAATCTTTCAGCCGTTTTCAAAAAGATAATGTAAATGGCTTGTAAGTGAAGCACAGGACCACGTCAGACACGTAGTATGAGTAAATCATTTTGGAATTACAGCGGTGAATGTTCGTCAAGTAGGTTTTATCCAATATTATCGCGACATCCCAAAATTATAAATTTGCACTACATATTTTTAAAACACTAACGTTATACACATTTTGTGCAACCGGTTAACGTTAATAAGCTAACAAGACTATGAGTACAGAAGCATTCACATACGCTCTCTGATAATGAAGATGTCTGTCTGTTTATCCGAGTAAAAATCACCAAACGCTGCAACCGTCCCATAATTTTCGACACCGAAAAGGTCTGCTGTTACATCCTGAAGAGCAAATGAATTATACTGCCCTACAAAAAGTAACAAAAATGCCAAAATTTTAAATTTTAATATCCACATCCTTCTGCTAGTGCTACTCCTCACAACAACACCAACTGCAATACGGCATACAGCTTTATGGCAGGAGAAAATCGCATCTTCTTTTGAATAAATGACGAGGTACATTAAATATAAACTTTAAATTCAGTTGTGAGCTCTATTATTTTCATTGTATTGAATATAGATGGTAATAATGCACTGAAATAAGGGTAAACAATGAAATATTATAGTTTTCTTGTTTACGTCAGTGTCGTGCTACCGGGTAGTTTGACAGTTGACAACTGCATCAAGTTAAAGAGTTAGCTAGGGCTAAGACGAACGTGAAGGAAGTCTACCTTCAGAATAAATGCGTAACATTCATCGAGCCGAAAAGTAGGTCAAATTATCACATTTTACCAAATATAAATCCTTATGGTTCATTTATATTACATGCAACTGTAACAAACCCTGTATTAAAAAGACGTGGCAACGCTTTACATTTGTTTTAATGATTTTGTTTATGCCTCTGCTTTGTTTTGAAGGAAGCCAGCGGAAGTCCTACACCTTCCTAGATAATTCTAGAGAATTTGACACTGTGTAAACATGGCGAGCCTGGTAGAAGTCGGATGGAAACTCATGGAATTCAAAGCCCGATCAAAAAGATCAGGTCTGACTTATTTCCTTGCATGACATCGTAAAGTGTGACACACCCGATTGTTTCTATTGTGCCAGTGCTTGCGTGAGACTGTCTGCCTGTAACGCCACTGAACACGGGGTGGTATAATTTGGCTTGATTTGCCCGTTTGATTTGTCCACTGCTGTGGCGACAGAAGCATGAAAGGTCAGAGGTGTAAATGTGCAGCACTCAGGAGCTATTTTAAGCGCTTCTCACCAGTTCTCCTTTAGCTGTTACAATTCACCCGTGGTTAACTGTACAGTGTGCGTTGCATGGTGTGTGAGTAGAGGGCCTGTGTGACCCTGTGGATGCTGGCAGACTGTGCCATTCTTGCACTGGTTTGCCAAAGTTAGTCAGCCTGGCACTCGAAGGTAATTCATACAATAATGAAACACTGAATGTTGTTATACAGTGTCAGAATAAAAACATCACAGCATTTGTCATTCATCACCACGTGTAGGAACACATTTATTTTTAGTGATACAACTGAGAAAAACACTTAATTATGAACATGTCTTTCCAAACTCACTCACTCACTTTGGGGTACCACAGACACATTATTAATTCACATGTGACCATAAACGTAGTCAGCTATTCTACCTGTACTTTTATGGCTGTAGTAGTCGTTTTTGCCATGCTAAAAATAGATTTCATTACATTGTACCTCCATCAATCATCTTGTAGTGTCATATCATTCTGTATCTGTTAATATTATTCTGTATCTGCAAGAAGACAGCTTGCAAAGAGAATGGAAAGAAAATCTTGCAGCAAATATTATGACCTTTCTGTTCAGCCAGTTTTCATTTGACAGTATTAACACAGCAGGATGGCATTCTGAGACCCTACCATTTTGAAGTAAATGTTATGAAGCATAAAGTGCGATCATCAGTCAAATACTCCAAATGTAGTTCTGCAGTCATTCTGTCCTCCTGATAGTTACATTCACATCGTATAGCAATTCATTATGACTCTGTTTCTCTCAAGGGTTAAAATAACTTGCACTCAGGCAAATAACTTGCATTGTAATTCCGTGCATGTTGTTCATGATCATCATCAGCCCACGGTGTAATTCAATGTTGATTCATGCACGTCACAAATCTAACTCTGTGCTACTAACGCCTTCCTGTGAATTGCTGTAGATTTGTGATTTAGCTGAGAGAGACGATTGGCCTTAATTTCACCTTTTGAGAATGGCCGGCTCAGTGGCTGCAATTGCCCGGCCTCATCGGAAAGTTCACAGACTCGGTAAGTAGTGGCAGCAGATCTGGGGAAAACAAAGCAGTCAGCCACACAATGAAGGCCAGAGAGGACACGGGTAAAGATCCATGATTACAGGGAAACACGTTTGCCTTCATATGTGTGAGCTTGAAATCACAAATAGGCTTATTGTTTCTCCATTTTCTCATTGTCTTGAAATAAATAAAGATATATTGTTTCATATTGGTTACTTTATTTTGTGATTAGTAGGCAACCAGCTATGCCGAGATCACGGTGTTATTGTTTTTTGTGATCATGAGAAAACAAAACAAACAACGGTTATTCGCTAGAGCTCTCATGGGCGGTAAGAAAGCCTGATGTGGTAAAACAATACCCATAACCCACTGTGAGTTCATACTGTTGACAGTGTGTGCTAGGTTGGTTTATGTGAATAATCTTCTTGTTCCTCCCCAGTTTGCATGAAAGACCCTGAAGTGACACTTAATAAATGTACAGTATTAATGAAGGCATAGCACACTGCATCTATAGTAGTGCATCACTGAAGTTAGTAGTGGGATTGTTTAAAACAGGCCAAATAACGACCGGCCACATTTGTCTGATCTCATGTTAGAAATTAAAACAGGAATATTGGACTTCTTCTGTGCTCTTCTAAAGCGCTATCTTTAAAAAAGGAGATGGATTGCCTTTGTCCCCTGCAACTTTTAAGCTGATGGAAATTATGCTAATTTGCACCAGAATGTGAATTTTTCAGTACCTGTGGTATTGACCCAAGGTCGAACCTATTAAAATGCAAATCTCAGCAAAGTGAAAAGTGTCTGAAAATAGAGAAAGTCTAACAGATAGGGGTTTCCCTCAAACTCCAGTTAGCGCTCAGAGGAAAATGTTAGGAAATATCTGTGGCGAGCCACATTACCATTTGAATTTTTAGCTCTGGGCCTAAATATTGTTTTGTGTGCTGAGCCTTTTGTGATGTGGTGTGTTGCAGTGAATTTGGTGATTGTCTTTTTATTTTTATTTTGTCTTATATTTATTGGAAATAAGAACTCCTCTACATATTGGAATATATGACGATTGTGTCAGGATTGAAAATAATGAAGAATCACCATAATTAAGATAAAATCCATGGTTACCTTCCCTTTATGTTAGTCATTATGGCACAATGTTAACGAAAATAAGGAGACAGGATTGAAGTTTAAGGATTCATGACACAACTAAGGCATGGAAAAGGAAAATATTTGGAACAGACTTGTAAAGCTTGTTTGTAACAGGTGGGTTCTTCCTCAGGATCCATCTATGAACCTCTGAAGCTGTCCATTCTCCAGCGTGAGGACGAGCCCCTGTGGGAGAAGCTGGACCGGCACTACAATGCCGGTAAGTACACATATTCACTATTGGCCACCTATCAGTAGGATAAGGCAAGGGTCATCTAAAATTCAGAGCTGTAGCCATCAGAAACAAATAGCACTGCCGTGAACCACCAAACCAACTGTTTTACCAAGTGCAGTACATGTATGTGTGATTTCCCGCTCTCAGGTTGGATAGAAAACTGTTCTTGATACCGTGTTCTCTTCTAAAACACGTGGCCCACCCAAAGCGTGGCCACACCGTTGAGCGAATGCATGTGACTGTAAAGGCAGCCGTTGTTTTGTCATTGCCAGTATCCTCCTCACACTGCAGCCTTGGGTATTGTGATTACATCTTGCACATATAGAGTATTTAGAGAAAAAATGTTCTCTGCTTCAAATCACTACCTAGCTGTCAAGATAAAAGCGAGGCATGGGGATTCCCTGGTGTTGGATCCAAAAATATTTACCCAGCATGCACTGACCTGAATTTAATTCCATGCAAATGTGCCCTGGCTTGGCAGACTGCACTGGACTCAGCCGGTAGTGTTTGTGAGTGGGAAGCCAGTGCGGGATCGTGTGGGAGTTGCTGCACAAGATAATCTTACTGGTTTCAGGGGGTTTTCTTTCCAACAACGTTGGATTGCATTAAGTCCTGGCCACGTCAAATAGAGAAGCTCCCATCATTACCACCACATAGCCACATTTCATCTCTAAAAGACACAGCAGCCGGTTGCACCAACTGTTCTCAAGTTTAAACGTAAGCTAGTTATAATGTTGTACTTCCCCTGTATATGTTTGTCTGTTTGTGACTGTTTCTGTCTGTTTGAGCTTTACTGTACAGATTGATAAATGTGCAGAGTCTGACACTAGAAGCATGTTTTCACATTCAACTGCTGAAAGTGGAAAGTTTCTCAGAATCAGCTTTATTGGCCAGGTATGTGTACATACTAGGAATTTGACTCCGGTATCATCTCGCTCTCAATGTACATAGAGAGCGCAGTACCGACTTGTGTAGTTAATGCAACTGATGAAGCCAACACTTGCACACACTGGATAGTTTGACCTTTCTAAATTGCTTGTAAGTGTAAAGTGTAAAGGAATATGGTGAAAATGTCTTTCCAACACCCGATTAAAATTCTGTTTGATAGTGAAGTAGAAGACCATGCCTACATTTACAAAATGTTGCCTCAAATCACCACCTAGCTGTTACTAAGAAATGAGGAGGGACACAAACTTAGTGATGGATTTACATATAGCTGCAGCAACCCAATCCAGGTGATGATTCTGGCATGTCTAATCAGTAAAGGAGGCTCCATCCTCGCTGCAGGAGAGATAAATACACATTAGTACTGATTACTAAATTACCTGCAGCTGTGACTGCAGCGCTGTGCCAGCCAGTGATGCCTCCCAGAACACACAAAGAAGTCCCACCCAACTGCAGAACAGCTAAACATCTAGCATCATTTTAGACTTCTGCCCTTTTGTATGCAAACAAAGTGAAGCTTTAATAAGGAAGTGAAGACTCCATTAAAAAAAAAAAGAATATGGTATGAAATATTGCTGTCATAAACACTGTAGGCTGGCAGCAGGTTAAACACCAAATTTGAAATGTTAACAAATTGCTGTCAAATGTGTTGCTGCAATGCCAGAATACCCACTACTAATGGAGATCTGTTTGTTTATGGATAGACCTTTCTCGTGGCAGAGAGTTTGACTTGTCATCTCCATAAGAAGCACATGTGTAACTAATTGCATTAATGATGGCTCTGTTCCACTCAGGTGAGCCAGCATTATATTTATAATATAATAACTGTATCTTTTGCGTTTGTTTTGCTTCATGATGACAAACTAGACAGCATTGTTGTTTTTCCCCCTCTCTTTTATACAGTAAAATCAATTCAAGAACAATACAACAGGCCAAACGCACCACTTCTTCTAAGCAGACGGTGTTGGGTTTAGTGTGCAGAAGGCAGGATCATGTGTTTCCCCTCGCTGTGTGTGGCTGTTGGATTCTGGTAATACAGCTCAGGACGCTGTCCCCAAGGATCTGTGCTGATTTTACCGCAGTGAACTTAAGCTTGGCTTTTTGCAGTTGCTCTTGTTGAAGTCACAAAAAATTACTATACAGCCCGGCAGACAATTTTGGACATGCTTTTAGTGCATTACTATGTTCCTGTTACTTTTCAAGGCAAATGATGTGTAATCATACAATTTTAATAAGCTATATCCGGATTTGCCCGCAGTATTGTGTGTGTGTGTGTAGAAATCTGAAAAGAAAACCTACCTTCATTTATAATTGCTGGTATGCAGTACTGTCAAAAAGACACGTAACACATGTCACGCCTGCTTGGAGCTTGCCAGTGCTTCTCTGCCTATGACATTTAAGGAACCACAGAACGTACAAAGCATGGCCTTCTCGTAGCATTGACCTTGAACTAAGAGCTATTTAAAGTTGCCTAAATTGGCAATTTTCTCCCAAACCTGCCTTCAAACTAGGCTACAGGGTCCCATAGCATTGTACAATGGAATTGCCTCTCCTAAAAATAAAGAGCACCTCCACTAACATCAGAAGAAATGATTTCACTTTAATGAAATATATTAAGCTTCCGGGAAAACAAGCAGAGGTGCTGCTGTAGTTCACACAGCAAAGGCCACCTCAGACCATCATGCAGTAAATGTGTAAATGGAGACGAGATGATTCAGGATCTGTCTTATTCAGGTCAGCAGCTGACATCATTTGGTAGATCACGTTTTATGTTCACTTCATCGTGTAGAGCATCAAGTCCCACTGTTGGAGAAAAACAGGTAGGAAAGGCCAGTGGCCCAGTTGGTCACAGTCAGGTGGGAATGTGTTTTACCCAACAAGAGTCTGCATCAAGTTGAAGTCTCACTTGCAAATCTTGGATCTTTACAAATCCTGGCAGTTAAGCGTTGCTTACTCCAACTTTGGTTGGATTGCTCGATGTTAAGCGGCTTTTAACTGAATCCAAATGAAGTCAAGTCACTTACAGAGAATCTCAGATCTACAAAACGTGTAGAAGTGAATCACAGCAGCAGCAGGTCGGTGCTTGCTAGAAGCACCTACTTTGAAGGAGCCATTGCTAGATCATAGGTACACAACCTGTACCCCAGAGTTGTCTCCGTCTAAAACATCTTTCATGTGCCAAGTACAGGGTGTTGATATACCCGCCTTTATATCTCAGAAAACCTTTTTATACTGGCTGGTGTTTGTGATATTAAAGTCAGGGTATATATAGTATATATCATATTTAGAATAAATGTCAAACTGAACAGCGGAAAAGAAAAATAATATTTACTGAGAACCAAATCACAGCTTTGGGTCAGGATGCAGTGGATTTACTAAAGACTTTATAAGTGACACCTTTTGTCAGCTGTAAGCTTTTATATTTGTTGTGTGTTTTCGTTGTTTCATTCTACAATTTAAACCGTAAAGCAGAAGGTTACTGCCTCTAACCCAGGTGAGCATTGAGGGATTGTTAATGCGTCCTGTGTGAAAGCATCTGTGCTGGGCTGGATCCACCGTTTTCTCACACGATCACACTTCTGGCAGATGTGACACAGCCCATTGGTCTGCCCTGATGGTGACAGGGCAGTGCGTGCGTGCGTGCGTGTGTGTGTTATGTGCAGTGAGTGTGTGTGTGGTTGCTGGGTATTCATTAGTCTGCATGCGCATGTGTCTTTAGAAAAAGACAGAAGACAATAAACAGAGCTTAGTGTGCAACAGGTGTAGCTCTCAGTTGGAACTGATTGGCTGCTATCAGCGAGCGCAGCGTAGCTTCCAGCATCAACTGCGCTGAAACCCCATAGATTTACGGAGAAAAGCCCACGCCAGATTGCAGAATGTCGAAAACGCCGCGTTGAACATCAGGCTTGTTTAATTGTTGTGTTGGGTGGCGGCTGGATGCGCTTTTCCAATTCTAGCTGGGGAACAAAGCCAACATTGTTATCGCCGGCACCCAGACCTGCCGGCCAATATACCTGCTTTCTTTCCGTTTCTGGGAGGGAAACGGGTGGAGAGGGGTGAGGTTGGGGTGACAATGACAAATCAAACCGGTTACATGTTTTGCTCCTTTCTCTTTCTTTGCTGTTTTGTTGCAAAGCCACCCCCAGCGGTATTAAGCTTACAATGCTGTTGTGATAGGGGACTTGTTTTCTGTTATCAGCAAAGAATACCAGGGGAAGGTTTGCCTCCATCTCTTATAGTTCATCACTCCATCATATCTCTTTCTCGCTCTCTTTTTCTCCCCTCTTCTTTCACTCCTTCACCTCTCTATGGTTTCTTATTTATGTGGCTATGTGGCCACACTCCATTGACTCAGCCTGCTTCCTGATAATTCTGGAGGCAGAAGGCACTATCACTCTGCCGTCTGGCTCGCAACGATTAAGGGATGGAGAAAACACTTTTCTTTAAATAGTCATTATGAGCTTGCTGCAAAAACACAAGCTTATCTGAGCAGTTTTTTTCTTCACTGCTTTTTTCTTTTTTTCTACTTTTCTTTTTCTTTCCAGCTGTCTTTTAAGTTGTTAATAGTTTCATTGGTGTAAGTGTAATGAACTATGAATCTCAAAAACGTTTTTCTTGAAATGCAGATTTTGATAGTCGTGGATTTTGTCAAAGTCAAAGTAACAATACAAACTGTCACCATGGTAAACAGCAGAAGTATTGACACTCAAAACACAAATTAGCAACTGCGCCTGACAATACGTAAAAGAGACGTTTTGTTGGAGCCCTACTAAGTAAAACTTTCCACATACTTTTATTACGATTATTTGTTTTTTAGCAGTAACTCGCTCCACACAGGATTTTAGTGGTTTTAACATGCAACAGGCAACTTGCACCAACACACTGTTGACTTCATCCTCTCTGGCATTTGCTTTGCTTTGCTTACTTTAGATCTCGTGATGCAAAATGACAGGTAACTACTGGTTACCTGTGATATTGTCAAAATTGCCTCCCATCATGCAATGCAAAACATCCACATTGTGTGGAAAATATTTAAGCTTTAATCATATTTAAATGTATTGAAAATACACATATTAAAATACCATATCAAGGTAATCAGTTGTGAACTGTGCATATTTGCATCATTAATGAAAATGCACTGTATTTAAAGTCAATGTAACAGAGTTAAAAGTTCACTTCACAACATGTATTTGTTTTTCTAATTTCCTTGAATAAAAAAAGAATAAAGGCCAATACATTACTTTTAAGCTCTACGCAAAAGTTAAACATACAGTATACTGTGTTCTGTGTACCACTGCGCACTAAACATGTTAGCTTAAAGGAATTAGTTGACATTTTGTGTGTTTAATCCATATATGTGTAATTGTAAAAAAAATATATATAATTTGTGGTTTTGCTAAACATCATGTCTTGACTTTAGCTCCCTACTTGAGAGAGTGATATTGATCTTCTCATCTCTTCCAGACAGAAAGCAAATCAGCATATTTTAATATTATATATATATTATAGATATATTCTTCTATGTTAAAAACAGACATGTGTTGTTTGCTGTCTTTACTCTGTCAGTCTGTCAGTTACTCTGTGGTTCAAAACAAGGGAGGTTTTGTGGCCACTGCATTTGTTTTTTCATTCAATAGCAACTCCTCACAGATGTTATACTGCAGGAAACATCATGACAGCATCAGCAGGAGTAAGCAGAGAAGTTATTGTAAAGACTGGCATGAGCGATGAATGTCACAGTTTGTGTATTTCCATTTTTTCCTGAAGCATTTGCTGTGGGGCTGCACTGATATTATCTTACTCTTTCTATCTTTCCTCTCTCGTATTGTTTTTCTCTTTTCAATCCATCTCTCTTTTTGTTTCTCATCATCTTCTCTCATTTTCTCCACCCTGTCGGTGCAGTGAAATGGCCCATTGTGAAAGAGCAGACTGTGTGCGCCTGAGACATTAGCTGCTGATTTAGTGGGACATTAGCTTGATGGATGACTTGGCAGAAAACTCTCAACAACAGTTGATTTGCATCCAGAGAAACTTGCAGTCTGAGACCGAACAGCGTTCAGCACTCTCATCTTTTATGTTCTGCGTCTAATGATGACTTCCACAGCACTGTTTGCTAGAACATGCACCCCTGAGTCCTATGCAGGTCCAAATTGAGCTGTATCATTTCATACAGGGCTTTTTTCTGAAATACGTTTGGCGTAAATACACATCATGAAGATAGATTTTCTTTTTTAATCTGTAAGCTTCTAGAAATAAATTACAGTATAAAATTAATTTGAGTTACAGTAGATGGGAACTAGAACCTTTTGGAGAAAATGAAATGATTGAATAACAATATATTATCTTTCCTTAGACTGCCGTTTACAGGAATATTGTTTTACTTTAGTTTTTTTTTTTTTTTTTCATTTTCACTTCCTTTTGGAACAGTAACCACTGCAATGATGAACATACATACCTTCTTATTTAACTTTTGGATATTTGGACTTTTGGACACATTTTGTATGTATTTATGGTTAAACAGAGAGCAGAGGTAAACCAATGTGTGATACAATAATGTTGTCGCAGTCACAATGAGCCTATACCCAAAGACTGTGCTATTACTGGTTAGCAAGTGTGTGTGTGTCTGTGTGTGTCTCTAAGCATGTGTTTTCACGTGTTTAATTTACTCTATGCAGAGACCAAGTGTCCTTACAAGGGCACACAATGAATAAATCTGTAAGGATGTTTATCTTTGCAAATACAGTTACCTTAATACGTCTAGGGTTATATACAGTACGTGGCAGGAGAATGTTGTGAGACCAGTTATACAAATCTGTGTTTTCTTGTGTGCATGCATGTTCATGTGCAATTAGTTTATGTGGAACTTGTAGGCGGGTTACCTGAGAGGTTAATTAATATTCTACGTATTTCACCCCATCAACCTCTTTATCTCGCTGCCAATTTGACTGTCGCTTTCAATGGAACAATACACACACAGACATGCACGCACAAAAACACATCCCCGCCCCCGTCTCTCTCTCATTACCCGTTACTTTCACCCTTTTTACTTATACACATACATCCTGTCTTTTTTTCCCTCTTACACGCACACACAGACACACAGACACACACACACAGACACACACACACACCTCCGTCTCTTTCCCTCATGTCTGTCTCCTTCCATCTCTCTTCCTATCATTCTCTCCCTCTCTCTTTCCTGCTCTGTAACAAATGACAGTGCAGAATGGATGTCCCCTTCATTTGCACCAGCATAATGTTCTGATGAAAAATGAAGTGATCCCTCCAGACAGATTAGTCATCAGTGAGGGGACCTCTGCAGGAGAGGAAGGATGTTTGTGTGTGGGTGGGTGTGCTTGTGCTTGTGCTTGTGCGCGAGTGTGTGTGCGTGCGTGCATGTGAAACAGATAAATTACTTTCCCGGGGGGCCTTCTGTTTGAGTATGTAATATTTCAGCATATATTATTGGAGATCTGTTCGGATCAAGAGCTTTCATCTGTTGTTCTGACTTCAGTAACTAATGCCGAGCATGAACTTTGATGAACTTGAACCATCTTAGTTCATCGATTTAGTGCAGTCACGCACCCCAGCTGAAAAATGTCTCCTGTACTTCTAAAGAATTGACATTGGTCATTGCCTACTGTAGAACTTCCCAGTGATTCTACTTCCCCCTTGCACTACCTGACACCGGCACTGTACACTATTTTGCTGTTACATCCACATCCCAGTAAGTACTGATCTGGTGATTTTCAGGTCTTCCATGTAAGAATTCAAGACAACTGGGCTAAATTTGGTTGAAAACATGCTTTTAGAGGTCTAGAATGTGTGTATAAATACACATTTGGGGTGTGAGGAAATGCTGTGCGCTGTCTGTTCCTGCATTAAAGTCTCCTTCAACAGACAAGATAAGGTCAGGACTTCTATTACTCTACTACAATTACAATAAGTAAGCCATGCTTCCAAAATAAGGTCGGGGGTAGGTGAGGAATTTAATTACTGACACGCTGCATGTATATGAGGCGTCACAGTAACCAGACTACTGCTTTATTGCATAAAGGATTTCTACGATTATCCACATAACCTGATTTCTCTGAGTAACCCGGTTGCATATGTATATATCCATATCCAATGCATATGTATATGCACTAAATAAGTTTCACCCTCTGGGGACCATGAATGTCTGTACAATATTTCTAGGAATACATGTTGCATATTTATGCCTATTTAGTCCGTATTAGTTTTAGTATAATGTCATATTAAAAAGTAATTGCTGTGTGTAGTTTTTCCTCTGGCAACTAACAAAAAGTTAGGTTAAAGTTTATGTTAGAGGAAGAAACATGCAACACATGAGGGAGTATTCTTGGGGGATTTCTTCATTTCCACTATGATGGAGAAACACTGCAGGCCATTGTGATATGTGAGTTTAAGCAGGGTAGAAGTTTACATAATCCCTAGTTCTGTAGTTGAAACACATAAATACCTGATCTCACCCCATTAAATTGGTCTGTTTGACGAATAGTTTACATCCAAATGGAAATGCTGCGTGTATCTACTTACCCTCATGTGAGTGAATGTTCAGTCTGTAACTGGTGGTGCACATAAGACAGACTAAGCCAACCTGCACAACTCCATGTCAGTCTTGACAGTGCCTTGCAAAAACACTGACTCTTGTCAGCTTGTGCAGCATAATCCAAGTATTGTAAAGCAAAACACTGGCATCATGAGAACAAGTGATATTCCTCCAGGAATTATTTATTTTCTTTACTGTTGCATCCATTCACACTCTCTAGTCACAGTTCACACTTTGCTCGACTTGAATAGGTATCTGTCTATTGTCACACTCTACACACAGCGTATGCTGTAGATATCTACATAACTCAAACTGAGCTCTGCTCTAAATTACTTTATTATATTATATTTTACTTACTTTCATCAAAGAAGAAAACATGTCTGCCAAATGTCTTTGCCCAACCTTTTTCTGAATTGAATTTAACATAATTGAATTTGATATAATTTAATTTATTTGAGGCAGAAAATCCATGTGAGGAACTCTGAGGCACGTTTGAGAGAGTGGAAACAGCTGCACAACCTTAGAGAGGCCGCAGGTCAGGCAGTGCCAGCAGAAGCAGAGAGCTGTAACCCAGTTCGAGGAGCTGGACAAATATTATAGTTCCACACTTCACAAATGCAGACTGACTCAGAAAAAAAGACCATACGTGTAGAAAATACATGTCGTTAGTCCAATATTGTATGACTACTGTGGCTGCTTCTGTGCCCATGTTGACTCAGAAAAACAAATACATGAACATCTAAAAACTGGTTAAAAAATGCATCTGATTTGGTTTGGATTGATGTAGGTGTGATGGAAGTGATGCTTGAGAAAGTACATCATCTCTGTGTAGGAGTGAAAACAGACAAAATAAGCAAAGTAAAAAGTGCTGAAAAACAGCACTCTTGCAGACTAGTAATGACTAACGTTCTTTTGGACTTGTGTTTGTTTGTTTTCAGAACATCTGCATTAAGCTGCGCTAGGTTCATAAAGAGTCATTTTAGAACCACTTCAGTTTTTGTGTAAGGCTGATGGAGCAGTGCTAGCCGGTTTGTGTGTAACTGTTGCTTTCTTCACTGCGGTTTCAACTAATGTGGGTGTGAGTAGATAACGACATTGCCAGTAATGCAAGAATTCTAGCCTCACCACTTCAGATGTTTCTCTCTCCTTGTCTTTCTCTATCTAGTCAAGACAACCATCCTGAACTACCAGAGTCCCACCACTGGCCTTTTCCCAATCAAAACATGCTCCACCTGCAAGGAGGCCAAAGTCCGGGACTCACTGTATTGTGCTGCCGGTGCCTGGGCCCTGGCTCTCGCATACCGGTTAGTACAAAAAAATACACACATTCATACTCTCCTAGATAAACCATGAAATATACGTTACATTAGTGCAGGATTTAATGTATCTTTAACTGCAAGGTGTCGCTTAGGGGGCACTCCATTTGTGTTAATTAGTACTGTTAAATTGGAACTAATACTCCCCACTTGATGAGCTAGTTCTAAGACATGATACACTAATTGATGATTCCTTGTGTTGCTCACCTGTGAAGGTTTCTGTTCTCACTTGGCACATATACAGTTTACAATGCAAATGCTGGCAGGTTTTTTTTTTCTTCCCCAAACAACGTAAGTAAACGGCAAGTAAATCATAAATGACATATGAAATCCCAGAGACATATAGGGTCAATTTCAGTTACCTTTGATGTTGTATGCCTCTATTAGGCTGATAAAATTATTGTATTTTTTTTTACAAAATTGTCTAAAGCCGAGATTTTGTATATTTGTCAGTTGTGAGAGACTGCAATAAGTGCAATAATGCTAGAATGTATAAAATGTTTCCAGCACCACAGCAAACTTTATATATAAAAGGAACAGTAAAATAAATGGAGGGATCACTTATATTGCGTTTAAAGAGCATTATGTGCAGAACAGAGCAAAAATCCTCAGTTACATCGGTTTACGGTTACTGTTTCACAGCTTTCTGCCCCCGTATCCCTTCGTCTTCAACTTTAAGTTTTGTTCCACTCTCTTCTGTTTCATGCTTACTGACCCTGATCTCTAATCCGCCTCTGTCGTTTCAGGGCTTTGCTTCTCAAACACACCTGGATTATTGATTCAAGGAGAACACTTTAGAATTTCACTGAGAACCGTCTATACGCCCCAAACTCTTTTATCAAGTGTACCTGCATTTGATGGCTGCATTCCCCAGTGATTAGTTTCTAGGGAAAGAGCAATTCCACGGAATGAGCCTGTAATAGGACAGAGAGAGGGGAGAAAGGATGGAGAGAAAGATGTGGGGGAGAAAGACAGGAAAAAGGGAAGATACAGAGAGGCGGAGATACTAAAGGAGGAGATGTGGGGAGATATTTAGAAGGTGAGGTGGCTAAAGGGAGAGATCAAGCAAACGGAAAGATAAGAGACAGGGAGAAGAAATGAGAGATGGTGAGAGAGACTGAGTGAAGAAATGAGATAAAGGGGGAAGACAGAGGGGAAGAGAGGGGTAAAAATAGAGTGTACTGCAGTGATGTGACCGGCGGCAGATCCCAGTCATCAGTCATGGCTGCCTTCTATTAGAATTGTCACTGGGATTTAATTAAGATAATTCTCATCTGACAGGCCTGGCTAGTGCCATTACTTACTTCACGCCCAGCTGCTGTGTGCATGTGAGAGATTCAGGGACTCGACTGGCACTTCGATTTGCCACAAACTCCTATTCTAAGTAGACACAAGTTTTATCCACCACCTTGCGCAGTCACATTTTTTTATTTTTTATTTCATACTTATTTTGTAATTGGGGTGTGATTTGTCAGCTTCCAGTGCTAAGATAAGTTTCTAATATTGTCTTGTAGTTGTCTAAGCCAATGTATTTTCCTTATTATTGTAATTAAATTTGAAGAGCTGGGTATGTTACTGTAACCTCTGATCAGTGTTGGATGACCTCATGCATATTACAGTGTTCGATACTTGTAGTCTGGTAATGAATGCCCAGTGAAGTACTTAAAAAACAAGACGTTGGGAGATGAAAAGCTGCCAGTTTTGTGGAGGGTCACATCTAAAAGACATGAAGTGTGATTAATGTAGTCCACCCCTACAATCTAAACAAATTCCACCTCAGTGACTTGGCTTAGCTCTGCTGATGCCCAAAGTAATTATTAGCGTGACCTTTTGTAATTTGCATCTGAGATCTGCCTGCCCCACCAGGAGTGTGCGGACTCCCGGTGTTGTCACTGAAACCATAAAAGACTTCTGAGTGGTGTCTTACAGAGAGGACTCTTAAAAACATGAATACCAGTCAAACCTTAAATGCTTCTTTATTTATCCTCTCTCATGGACACAGCGCTCACAAAGAACTAACTCATGAGAATTATTTGAGATTGCGACTTGCAGAATGAAAAGGTAGAGAACTCGGGTACGGTGGTTTGGTCCACATCAGCGAATGTGTTGTTCACATGTTCACCATGTATTCATCCACTCACTGTTTGTCCTCCCCTCGTGCGTTCTCCCTGTTTACCCCGCAATGCAGACGGATTGATGACGATATGGGGCGGACCCACGAATTGGAGCATTCTGCCATCAAGTGCATGAGAGGGATCCTCTACTGCTACATGAGACAGGCTGATAAGGTGAGGTTTTTAGCCAGCCTCCACTCAGCTCCTTCCTTCACACTGCATGTTTGCATAAAAGCATCCCGTAGTCACACACTGCATTACAGATCAAAGGTGTATTCCTGAGCTGCTATTCATCAAAGCCTATCAGAGCTGGAGCCCTGGACACATCTGGTTCCTCTTTCATATCATAATGAATGACAATGGGAGCCGGTTGCTTTAGTCCTAAGGGCTTAATAACCGGCAATCTGTTAATTGCCAAAGACTTTTGCTCAGAAGGGGGAAATTTCACACCACGTCTTCAGGGAACCTGATGCATGAGTAGGCTGTGAATGACAAAGGGCACAACGCCTTATTTTATGGACCAATAACAGAAGAAGATATATCCTCTGTATGCTGTTTTATTCCTCACAAACATGTTTTAATAAAACAACCTGCTGTGTCCCTGTGTATGTGTATGTGTGTAAGTTGTATAGTGTGTGCCTTTTTAAAGCCATTCTGTTTCATCTTGCTTCGACCTTGACGACCTAATTTAGGGGAGAGCTTTCCTGTGTCTTAATTACAAAGCTGCGTTTACACAGATAATTACACAGAGCAGCATTTTGTTACAGCCCCGTCTCCAACACTTACAGAGAACATGGCGTTTTTAATGGAGACGTGACACCGGGCCACTGCTGGGCAAATATCACAGAGCAAATACAGCTGCTGGGCCTCACTGTTTGTCTATTGTGTATAGGAAACTTAGGTATTCATTTTCTCAAGTGAAAGTATTTTTTTGTTGGAACAAACAACTAGTAAAAGTCACTTTATTAGCTGGTATGGTTAAATTCTATTGGGAAACCGCCAAAGCCTTTAGAGCCAGAAGATGCAAGACTATAATGCCATCATTTTCTCAGGCGTAGGACTTTGACCCTGGAGACCATTGCACAGGTCCTACATCACACATATTGTTAGGTTTAAACAAGTAAACGAGTATTTTAGCACAGTTTAACTCGTTCAGTTTCACAGCCCACCACTTTACTGTTCTGGTTCATTTCCGCTGCTCTCATACTGAGGTTATTTGCAGAACAAAAACACAAAAAAAGTCACTGACTGCTACCTGCCCATCACCAAACAGCAGACAGACGAGGTAACAACTTGCTGGTGAACATAGTGGGGTATTTAACAGCTAAACATCCAGATATGTATTTCCCACAGGAGTAGGCAGAGACCAAAAGAAAAGTGAAGACTTTTAGATTTGTCAAGTGAACACAAACACGACAACAAATGCATGTTAATGTGTAAATAAGCAACTGTTTGCAAACCAGTTTGCCATATTAACTTAATAAGGTGATATGTCGTTGTGTTTATAGCTTGTTGCACTCCCCCCAAGAGGCACAAAACAATTATTAATGCAGGTTTAAAGTAACTTATTTCTTAACTATAAAAGTGTGTGTTGATGTTTTATTCTAAACTGCCTGCTTTCTGAACTTCTGCTGTACACTGGCTTAAACCCCTTTATCATGAATTGTTTTGGAAAATCTAATGTATTTCCTTTGCAATTACATGGAAGGGCCTATTTGGTTTGAAGAGGTGCAAGAGTTCTGTGTCGGCAATACATGTAAAATAAATGCATGAAGGTGTACTTGTGCAGATTCCTCTTACTGTATGGAGCAGCAGGCATTGAAGTATTTCACTAATTTGAAGCTCATATTGGCGCATTGCAGTACTCGAAACAATAAGCAGGATCTGGGGCCTCTCGCAATATCCCGAGAGTAGAGCCACTTGACACTGTGGCTCTGCTGGAGCGACAATCAGAGAGACCCCTACACAGAATTAGGTTTTATAGAAACATTAACAGCAGTACCTATTGTTAGCTGCTGACCAAGGTAGCTCTCTTTCTCTCTCTCTCTCTCTCTCTCACACACACACACACACACACACACACACACACACACGCGCTGTGGGATGACAGGAAGTGGAGCAGTTTCAGTAAAAGTGGGACAGAGGGTCTCCAATATGACCTGACTAGCAGAGAAAGAGAAAGAGAAAAGGTGGGCAGAGGTACTGTGCTACAGGAATGATCAAGAGGAAAAAAGAGGGATCTGAGAAAAGAGAGAAATAGATGGAGCGCAAGAGGGATAACAAAGAAAAAGGGAGAGTGAATAATAGAAAGTACTGGGAAGAGAGAGGCAGAAGTGAGGAGAGAGGAAGGGCGGGGGAGGTTGAAAGGGAAAAATTAAGACACCAAGTGGGGGCTCGATGATGGAGAGAGCAGCAAGAAAGGTGGAGAGAAGAGAAACAAACAAGGTAGAAATGGGGCAAAGGGCCAATTATTTATAACTGCTGCACGACGCGGCTGGCGGCCCAGCTGTAATTTGGCGTGTAGTTGAGTCGATGCAGCGAACACACACACACAAAGCCACCAAACACAAAACAACATTAATATGTTGTTCATGGTTTTTTATGTGTTAGTTGTAAACCAAGTCGTAGTTCGGTTGCCCTAAATCTGACCCTTAATGGCTTCAGAGCAGGGTATGTTATGCTGTACAGTATATCTGCCTGGTTTACTGCTGAGAGGACAGACGTATTGACTGTTCTTTATTTTATCTTGCTGCACATAATCTGTTGTTTATATGTGTCACTAGAGTATTTATGGATTCACACAGTCCTGCATTTCAGTGAAGTAAACATGGTCTTAATGCCAAGCTTAGCAGTTATAGTTCCGCCGGGGGCACCTGTATGTGCGCTTGTTTCTGCTGAAACATTATATCTTGAAAGTTTGATTCTTTGTAGTTATTTGGATGGGCGTGATGGATAAAGTAGAAGATGTGGAAGTTTTCGCTACTGTAAGTGTTGAAGTGGCACTTAAAACAGGAGCATGGAAAGAAATTAAAGTGGCCGATTATGCACCAAAAGTAGTGTCGGTTAAAGTGAAAGAGCTGAAAGAAGTTTAAGTGGCAAATGAAATGTAAAGGCAGAAAAAGTTGGAGGAATGCAAGCACTGAAAAGAGTTGAAGTGTCAATTAAGGTGTAAGCAGGTGAGATATAAAAAAAAAAGGGTGAGGAGAGGTAGCTTCAATAAAAACAAAAAAAATAATACAGCAATAGGATCACAACAGACGTTACAGCAGAGATTAAAAAAGTCCTTATTTTAATGCATGTACTCCATACACAAGGTTCCCAATTATGTGTTTTTGAATGTATCCAACGTTACTCTGGTGGTGTACTGTATCTTGGGTGAGGAAATGAATTTCTCTTCCTCTCTTCCTTTGCTCCCTACTTAACCTTGACCTCTCTCTTTCATCCTTTCCTCTCTGTCTCTGTGTATCTCTTTACCAGGTGGAGCAGTTTAAACAGGATCCTAGGCCCTCCAAGTGTCTGCACTCGGTGTTCGATGTAGATACTGGTGACGAGGTGCACTCCTACAAAGACTACCACCACCTGCAGGTCAGCCAGCAAGCAGACAAGTGCAGAATTGAAGCAACCCTCAATAGAGAAGAAAATAATTGTTTTTTACATATATCCTTATACACAGTGTGTGTGTGTGTGTGTGTGTGTGTGTGCGTGTGCGTGTGCGTGCGTGTGTTTTGGATCTGTTCATTATTAGCTGTCAACCTCAATGAAATTTCCAGATGCAACGATCACATCTTCAATGCTTAGAAGATTCTTATGGCTAAAGTTGCTATATGTTATAAAGACTGTAGAGTAAAATCCCACCACACTACTCTGGCATCATATCTCTGGTCACATATCTGTAGTATAACAATATTGTGGTCAGTGATGAAATGATGAGAAGCGAACCTCGCTAAAGATGAATGGACAACGGGATGAACAAATTGGCCAATTGATCTCTTAGTGACAGGTTTGGTTTTTGCTTGCCGTGGAAAGATGCCCATAAAAATGTTTCATCTCTTCGTCCCCCTGTTTGGCATGCATGCACGGTTGGAAAATTGACTTTTCCTTTAGAGGTGCATTAAATTGGCACTAAAACAGCTTATTCACTCGTCAATGCTATTGACAGAGATCAATTTAGTGTGTAATGTCTGGATGGACACCACAATTCTAGTGAAGGGTGGCCAATACATCAAGAGAGCGAGATAGAAAATCAAAATAATAATGCCTGTGACCAAGAAAAACTTAAAAAAGCATCAAAGCTGTATGCAGTACTTACTGTATACCCATTTCCTCCTTGGCTGTGATTTCCTCTCCAACAACTTTACCACGAAGTAAACAAAGCAAAAACATCTCAGTCTCTTCACAATGTAGGAAATCAAAGACAGCTGTATCGACAAATCTGGAAATAGCATACAGTGTACAAATAACAGAACTTATTTTAATGGTATCTCATCCATTCTGTCCTTCCCCCTGTATTTGCTTCAGATCGATGCCATTTCTCTATTCCTGCTCTACCTGGTGGAGATGATCTGCTCTGGTCTGCAGATCATTTACAACACTGATGAGGTAAACAAGACACTAAAATGATTGCCATGGTGATTGATACAGGGCATTAGGGATTTACACTCTGCCCTGTTTATTGGTCTGACATTTTCTAGCTAATCCACTAGCAGCAATCAGTATCCATCCAACAGTTTATTTTCTATAGTTATGCATTGGACAAAATACATTTCCTCATGTAAAATATTGTTTCCTATGCAGAATTCAGCTTTTTCCTTTCTCTCAATATTAAATGTATATATATAATATACACATTTTTAGAGGTTACATTACATACAAAACAAAAGTGTTTCCTGGCCATGCTACTTTGGCTCTAGGAATGGCAATATCTGTCTGTCGGTTGGTCCACTAGTTGGCATTAAGTACTTTTAAAGCTGCTCGTATAGCTGTAGATATGTAGTCTTGTTTTTATGTACATGACTTTGCAGCATATGACTTTGAATATCCAACGTATTCAGCATTTATATTTTAAACCATCTCTAAACTGTATTCTGACATTTATGAGAGGCGTTTTTGCCCTCGAGTTGTCTGTGAGTTTGTATGCATGCACAGGGAAATTCATATTGTGAAAATGTATCACTGAAAAACTTAAATAAATTGTGGGACCTATCGACATTCATAAATCTTAAATTATGCATTACTCCCTTCTGAAGATCCAACCAGATACTGTAAAGTAAGACCAAAGGGTTTAAATGCCAGCTAGATGTACCCTAAATCCTCTACAGATATTCTAGATCCTTTACAAATGCAGGATCAGGGGACAGTATCTCACTTTTATAGCTCGGCTCACATTTATATTTTTGCTGAGCCGCTCAATTGACTTTCAACAGGGCAACGTTTATATGATTTCATTGTGGAGGCTTAAATGTCCTCCTGGGAATCGAACCGGTAACGTCTTATTTGGCAGCGCACCAACCCAGGCTATTACTGAAAAGCTGCTTTGAATGGTTTCTTCAGAGTTTGATGTAGCCGTGCGGTGTCATTTTTTGGGTCTTTTTCATGTTTGGCTCTTAATAAAACAACGAGGAGACTTGGCTGTTACGTTTACACACTGCTGCTCATTGTGTGGCCCCTGAGGAGCAGTTGGAACTTCATTAATTCTGTTAGTTTTTATAGTCTGCTCATTCTCAGCTTTACTTACAGCCACAGAGGGGTGAAATTTGTGCCTGTGGTAAAGGAATCCATTTGTTTACTAGATGGGGCTTATCTTAACAAAGTAAAGACGTGGTAAAACATCTTGCCA
The DNA here is from genome assembly GCA_036023655.1 of Nannoperca australis. Lineage (NCBI taxonomy): Eukaryota > Metazoa > Chordata > Actinopteri > Centrarchiformes > Percichthyidae > Nannoperca > Nannoperca australis. The sequence goes on along the minus strand of JAVQJD010033255.1, from coordinate 4,142 downwards.
CTAACCAATTAGTGGATGCAGGCTTCACATTGTTTACAGAAAACCCTCCCTAATAACCTCTCATTTTTCTGCATTTCTCACTCCTGATGGCAAACAAATTGACGATGTAACTTTTTTCTACGAGGGCAGTCCTGTTTGTGCAGCAGACTTCATTTGCATGTTTAAACACTGCTTATTAGGTCGCGTAATTCAAGTTGAAGCAGTCTGCACCCCCCACCCCCCCATCCTTCTATTAACCAACATACCATCCAGTGAGCAAAAGGACCTGTGATTTGTGTTCTCACTGAATGCTGTTTGAAAAGCGTTTGATTCGAACTAATCACATTATTACGGTATTGTTTATTAGTTTGTTGTTAGCTGTCACTGCTTGTGAAGTCCATTGGCGTTTACTTGTCTGAGCTGGAAGCTGCATTGCAGTATTTTCTTTCTTGAGGTGGTATAGAAAGGCCACTGCGTGTCCTCTGAAAAGATACACTATCGACCTCCTTCCCGATGCCATTTTCAGTTTCATGCAGCATGAAATGGAGCGTCTCATTAGCCTGTCCGTATCACAGTCTGTGTTTTTTTTCCACACGGGACATGTGCATGCATTTTTTCCCCCACAGTGTGAGTGCTGCTGGTACATGGGTGAAAGCAGCAACACATGTAGTACGCTTCTGCAAATGTGCCCTTGTGCTCAAACCTCAAAAAGGCAGAACTGACAGGGACAGCTGTCTGCAGGCGTGGAGACAGAGAGGCTTGTTTGGCCACCGGGCAGTAACATTCATTAAGATACCATTAAGATACTAAAAAGTTCCTGTCGTTAATCACTCCGCTCATAAAACCCCAAACGAGAGAGCCAGCAAACACCTTTCTCTCCTTCTCTGCCCTCCTTCATAGACTGGCCTATTTAAGTCCTACACAGGTTCTATCTGCTCTCTTTCTCTCTCTCTCTCTTTCGCTCCCTCATCTCTCTCTTTTTCTCTACCGCTTTGTCATTTTAGATTAAATCTCCAATCAGTCAAGCGCACGCACACACACACACACACACACACACACACACACATATGTACTGCTACTTTCAGGTCTTTTTAATGATTCAAGGCCTTTAAGGCCTGACAGGCTTTTTTAGTTTTTTTCTAGATGTGACTATTGATTTTGACATGTCTCTCTTAGACACAGTGTCTTTCTCCACAGCCGCTGTGGGCCTGACGGTAGATACGAGAAACTCCCTAACTCTTCTAATTACAACTTTAAAATCACAAGGCCACCGTATTGTTTGATGATGAAATCAAGGACACTGCTGATGAGGTTTTAGAGCCTGTAATGAAAGGGCGATGCACTGATGATTAAAATTTAGCTATAAATGGATATTATGATATGTGTCCATTCAGTGTCGTGCTATTGGCAAGTGACAAGGCAGTGGAGCCATAAAAAAAGAATACGTTTGTAAATGAATAAGAAATTTTTTTTGGAAGTATAAAGAGGACTAACATTTATTTGTTCATTTATTAGTGTATATATTTTTTTCTATATATTTTTTTTAAGTGATTTATTTATTTTTATATGATGTCCTTCATTTATTTTTAACCCTTTATTTTCCCTATTGCTTTTGCTTTTCCCCTATTGGGATGAATACGGAAAAATAAAGGGATACAAATAAAAAAATGACATTATATAAAGTAATTAATTAAAAATACATAAATACATTTATACGGAATGAATGTGAAAATAATATAATCTACTTATAATTATTATTTTATATGTTTCTATTCTATGTTTCTATCTTTATATTTCCACATATATTTATTTGATTTTTTCTCTTTATATTTTCATTTTTTGTTTACTTATTTATTCCTCTTTATATTTCCACTTTTATTTTCTTATTCTTTTACACATTTTTTCTTTTTTATGGCACTCCTATGACCCCATATACAAACTGTCACACTACTGCTTAATTACACCTTGTCTGTAGCTACAGGGTGAGTTTGACCTTGAGTCATGATGAGGAATCAGGTTTCTTATCTGCTTTACTAACCTTTATAATGAGAGGGAGGGTTACACATTTCACCCCAGATCAATAGCAAAGGTCACCCATTACTGTATATGTAAGTGTGTGTGTAGGGCTGAGTGTGCATGTGTAGCTGCAGCTTAAATTATGTACTGTATGACTTTGTTTGTGTGTCTCGGGATGGAGACATGTTTACTACCTGCAGCCCTGGGTCCATGAGTGTGTGTGTGTGTGTGTGTGTGTGTGTATTTGTGTGTTTGTATGTGTATGCAGGTGTCTGTATTGAATCAATAGCCATGTCCCATGTGTTGCTGTGTTTGATGTGTGTTTTCTGCGTGCAGGTTTCCTTTATCCAGAACCTGGTGTTCTGTGTGGAAAGAGCCTACAGGGTGCCTGACTACGGCATGTGGGAGAGAGGCAGCAAATACAACAACGGCAGCACTGAGCTGCATTCCAGGTCAGTCAAAAGCTCTGCAGCACAGAACATTTGCTAAATAAATGTACATAGTGTGATTTTAACAGGTTGTTATTAAGTGAAACTGCCAAATACTGACATCTAGTCTAGTCTTTGCTGATTTTCAGCAGTTTCCGATAAGTTTTATTTTCTCCTCAGTGTGCTGGGCACACTGTAGCAAAAATGGATTCCCACTATGTATACACACAGAGCTTTATAGATCACACTGTGTCACGAGCCACTGTGATGCTGTAAATTGGGGGGGGATTTGGTGTGAGATAAGAGTGAAGAGAGGAATCGAATCACAGAGAAATATATAGTTATAGAGATACAGAGTTATAGAAGAATGAAAGTGTGAGAGATGCATGCAGTGATAGTGTTATTGTCTTCTCACCTAAAAGCTGTTCTGATTGATGAGGTATTTTTCCCTTTGACTCTTGTTTGCCATGTCTGAAGAGTTCCACCAGGCTTGTGTTAAACAACACAGAGGGCTGGGCAGACTTTTGGTCTTTTAATTGTTTAAACTATAATTGTACTGAACTCAGACGGTTAAGCATTTACAAAACCAGAACACAGACATTCCATTAATATTGTATGTTTTCATAATTATTGACAATAGCAGCATAAAGGAAATCTGCTTTGAAGTACAAGCCATTTGAATGTTGAATGTCTGCTTTAGAGGACTATAGGACTAAAATATGTTAACTACTAAACAAGCATTTATCAACTTTTCTTTGGTCTTCATTTTAAATGTAGGATGCCTTTAAATTTTTATCCTAGTCAAGAGCAGTGTCGTTGATGCCAACCCACATTTATAGGTCATCCAATAGAATAGAATAATCAACAATGTCAAATGGAGAACTGCGATCAAAAAGAATTAGTCTTGTGCATCAGCTGCGTGTACATTTGTTTTATGTATTTAAGATGTGCTCTAAGATGTGTTCAGAAATTCTTATGATAAAAACTATAATTTAGATAAATTACCATCAAATCCAGAGGGTCAAGGCTAAGACTTCATAAACGGGTGCTGCGTGCTTAAGGCAGGAAGAAACACAGCCAGTGGACAGAGCGCTGTTTACAGTGGATGAAATAGTGGGGCTAACACTGTTGAATCTGGAAGGAATAAATCTAAAGGACTTAATAATGGCTGTAGTTGGGTCTTTTCAAGTTCACAATGAAAGGGCTTCAAAATGATTGAGCACGGCAGAGGGGTCGCGGTGCAGAGAAGGATCACAGATGACATGACTGATCCGGAGTTTGATTTTAATTATTTTGTTTGTGGAGAAAGACAGAAAGTGCTCACAGATCAAGGGAGAGGATTCAGTTTGTTGAATAGGACTCTGGGATTGTGACGGTTTGTTGCAATGATGTTGCAGAGATAGAAGAAACTTGCTTCTTTCACTGCTTTTTGATACTGCCAAGTGGACATTGACACCACCAGTCTGTCCTTTTTTAATTTCTGTTCTGTCTTTATCTTTTCTTTATTTCTTTAACGTGATTTAGCTCAGACATGCTGCAAGTTGGTTTGGCCTGGTTTCTGTAGGTACTTTAGAATCCAGAAAGTATATATTGTATATAAGTGTGTATATATATATATATACACTACCGTTCAAAAGTTTGGGGTCACCCAAACAATTTTGTGTTTTCCATGAAAAGTCACACTTATTCACCACCATACGTTGTGAAATGAATAGAAAA
>JAVQJD010033238.1:0-26912 GCA_036023655.1 Nannoperca australis | reverse complement strand
GTGTGTGTGTGTGTGTGTGTGTGTGTGTGTGTGTGTGTGTGTGTGTGTGTGTGTGTGTGTGTGTGTGTGTGTTTCCATATGTGCCTGCACTGTAGGTGTGGGCTTGTGTGGGTGGATTTGCAGCCACTGACTGTGTGTGATGTCGTGCTGAGTGCTGCCTTCTGCATATAGATCCACCATTCATTCACATGCTTGCATTTCACACACCTAAGGGGGAAGTCACATGACATGTCTAAGCAAGCACTTTTCTAAAATCCCTTAAAGAATCATGGAAGAAAAGAAAACGTCAACATTTAGCCAAACGTGTGTGCTTGTGTGTATGTGCTTGCGTGTGCAGAGGGTGCTGCTGATGAGTCGTGACCAGAAAATATCCTCTTTCCTGAGCACGTCTCAAACACCCACATTGAGGTTTTGGTGCTGCCGGTAGGGAGCTGCAGTATACTGGGCTGCGCAGGTACTTGCTTGCTTTACTGTGTGATGTAGCAAGAGTAAACTTTCTCCAACACCGCAGGAATCCAAACATCGACCTCCGACTGGCAGAACACCAACTCTTAAGGCAGTAGTGATGAGGCTCGATTGGCCCCATCATGTGCTCGCAACATCCTCCTCACAGGTGGTGCAGCTGCCGTGGAGGTCAGGTTTTTCTGGAGCGATGCTGCTTGCCTTAAGAAACCCTATGGTTTAACCCTTTAGCGTGCAATAGCAAGCAGTTCATCACGGACAACACTGATGTGGAGTCGTCTTCAGGGTCAGGCCAAGGTCCTGCCTGTTTAAAGATCCCTTTTCACTTTATTTACTTTAGGCCACAAGACAAGACCTGCGTGCTGTGCCTCATATATCACCTCTCTCACCCTGCTGGGTTAATCAAACCCATCCTTATGCCTAATCCAGTGGCTATACAATGTCACTCACTGTTACGCCGTGCATTTCCCTGTGACAAAGAGCCATAATAAAAAAATAAGAGAGCCCAGAGTGGGAAAATCCTCTTAAAGTTAAATGATTTCTTGTCAGCTGCAGGGTATTGTGTGTTCTTGTTATTGTATTCTGGGGGCTCCTTTAGGATAGGCACATTTAGAACTGTAAGTAATTTGGGGGCAGTTCGTTGCTTTTGTTCCCCATGTAATGGACCATTTTTTGAACATGGTAGGCAGATAAAAGAAGATCCAGCCACCGTCCAGTGGTCACTTGATGTCCGAAATCATCACTGAGCACACGTTCACCTCCACATCTCTACACCTCATCTGTTGAGAGAACAGAAAAAACTCAGCACTCAGCTTCATACCTTTTCCTTTTATATTTTTTCATCAGTAATAAGTACAGTACAGTTCTAAACATGTTATTCCTCTCGTATTATGAGCTGTAACTGCTGTAAAGATGCAACAATCAGTCAATTAATTGACTAATCCTTAATTGTCATTCAAGTCATGTTTCAAGCAGAAGTGCTAAGAATGCACTCAATTGTAAATATTTATTGGGCTTTTTTTGTCTCGATCTATGATGTTACCAAATATGTGGGTGATTGACTGAATAGTAATTTAAATTATTATTAAATTATATTATTAAATTGCATAATATGCATTTATCAACTCCATCTCCTGAGAAAGACTCATGATATGATCACAATCTCTTCAACATGTGTACATTTATTTATACCTGTAAACAAAATACAGTAAATGAGCCAATTTGAAGTTGAAGCAGAAACATTATGAGAAATGCGAGCATTTTTAAAAGTTGGTACCAGGTTGATATAATTCTCTGCTTTGCTATTGTAAGATCTTTTCTCGTAAATGACAAACAACCCCAGAGCAAATAGATGCTAAAATGAGAAAATACAATTTATTTGTTGAAGCCCTTGGCTTCTGAACAGAAGTGTACACAGAATATTTAGCATCATAGTGTGGCCTTTTCCTGTGGCCATTTAGTATGCAAAAAGAATAATTACATTTCAGCCTTTAGGAGAGAGAGGAAAGACGACAGAGGAGAGGATAACTAGTGTGCAGAGGCCGGGATTAGAGAGAAAAAATGAAAAATGGGAAGAGAGGAGGGCTTCACCTTCTGCTTCTGATGTCACTAGGTGTAAAACAGAGGTTGATTAAAAGTGAACAGAGGACATTAAAACTGCAGGGATGTGTTTTTATTTGTTAAACAGAAAGAGAGGAACAAATAAAGGTAGAAGGGGAAAAGATGCTGAGAAAGCAACAGAGGATAAGTTCAGAAGGACATAAAGGATAAATGAATGGAGAGAAATTGTGTGTGTGTGTGTCTGTAAGAGACAGAGGGTTAGAGGGCGAGAGAGAGACAGGTTAGTGGTGAATGGTTAAGGTCTCTGACACGTGTCTCCATGGTCTGACGGAGCACCACGGTGGATGACTGCCCCAGGGCCACTGCACTCAGCCATGTCATGGCTTGGCTGAACGACCTGACTCACGCGCACGCACACACACACACACACACACACACACACACACACACAGTAGGAGAGACTGACAGGAGGTTAAGATGGTGACAGAGCCAGGAAGAGAGAGAGAGGGTGTGAGAGTGAGACGTTCTAGGACAGAGGAAATAAAGATTGAGGTGTGGAGAGATGTTAAGTGAAGGAGTAAGATAAGGCGGGGGGCGGGGGTGGAGGGGAATGTTAGAATGTTACGGCACTAAGGCAGAGAAAGCTTTAGATTCAGACGCAGACATACAAATGGAGGAGGGAAAAGCACAGAGGAAAAAATCTTCCACTGCACTGTAAATGTGCACTAAATGCTGCAGCTGTGTTAAGCTGTTCCCTCACACTCATTTAATGCTGTGTGACTGAAGAGACAGCGTGTTTGTTGAGTAATGAGAATACGGCAGTAAGGCCGCTGAGTCTCAGTGGGACTGCTACTGCCTGTGGCTTGTTGGGCTACAAAAGGCTCAAATTGTATTATCCTGTATAGGTTTGATACCTTTTGTACATTGATATTGAATGGCAAAGCCTGAAGTGGAGCATGGAGCTTTAGAGAATATTAGATTAGTGTAGCACACTGCATCCATATGGAAATACTGGTGGACCTGTGGTCAACACTGTGCTCTGAGGTCAGTGTACTTTATGGCTATTGCCTTTTTGTGTTGTTTAGTTATTTCTAGCCAAAAGTGTGGGACGTTTCTATTCACAATTTACCCATTTTTCTTTTTCTTTTTTTAAATTTGAAGGATGGTATGGGTTTCCTCTGATAGGGGTGTGATTTTGTATCGTGATCTCCTAATTGTAGATGGAGCTGTCTCTGTATTTACAGCCTGTTTTTTGTTCATATTGATGTTTGCCTGACAAAGACCTTGCAGGTTGAAACACTGTAATTAATAAAGACACGGTAGCTTACATTTTAATCAAAGCGCTAATTACCAATACAAATCAGTTTTATGAAATAATACTAGTAATAAAGCTGACCATACGCACACATTTGTGTTTAAACCATGCAGCTGAATGTATTGAGAAAAATATCAGCTACATTTAACTTGATGTTTTTATTAATAATTAATTAATAATAGTAATTCAAAATGGGAAAATTGGTAAACTTGGCCTTGCTCCCAGTTCCAATATCACATAGTCTTTGAGCCCACTGGACTGGAGCGTCCTTTAGTGAGTCATTGAGACAGTTAGATTAGATTTAAGTCGTGATGAGTCATGTTTTTCACACATCACCCTGACTTTGGCTTCATTGCACTGGCTGCCAATCCCTTTTAGAATTAATTTAAAAGTGCTGTTAATCACATACAAGGTCTTGCCTGGACTGCTGCCAGAGTATATCTGATCTTCTGACTGCTTATTGTCCTTCGAGGCCGCACAGATACCCCAAGTCTTTTTAACTTCCCAAGTCCAGGTTAAAAGCTTTAGGTGATCAATCATTTGCTGTACTCGTTCCTTGGCTCTGGAACAGCTTTCCACTTAGCATCAGGTCAACTGACACTGTCTCAGCTTTTCTATGTCAACTTAAAAGTGCACTTTGGAGTTTTCTTGTAAACAAACATTAGTTATTAGTAGTTACAAACATTCAGTGTTACAAAAATGTATTTCCTATTATATATTCAGACATGTTTACATCTATGCTTACCAGCTTGCAGTCTTCTTCTTCACTGTCTTTGTTGGCGCTTTGCAGCATATGGAGGAATGCTGCAAAGTGCACATGTGGAATAATGTGAAACCATTGGCAGGACCTCATGTGGGTGCACAAGCAAAGCAGGGACTCACTCATAGGGAAAAAAAGCTCCATTACGCTAAACAGTCAATAACTCCACAGGGACTCCAGATAGCACTCTAGGGAACTATAATTTAACTATTCTTATTATAGTATATTATTATTATAATTATCATTCTGCCAACATTCCTTATGCTACTTTGCCTCATAGTTGGACATAATGGTCATATTAGCAACCAGTTTTTTTTTACATACATGTAGATAAAAGAATTAATTCAACAGGATAATGACGTAATGAGACGCACAGAAATCAAATGCTCTTACAAATAACTGAATCTGGCACAAGGATGATGCCACCCAAGTCCTTAGATAATAGCATCTACTGGTTTGAAAGTTTGAATGAAAACTGTACTGAATGAGTGGGGTTTTGCATTCAATAAGTACATTTTTCATCAGATTTTGACAGTAACTGTACTGGAGCTGTGGGTTTTGCTGTAGCTTGGACGTGGACAGGAGTGTGGACAGGAAAAATGCAAGAGAAAGCCTAGTGCGAGTTTCTGTGGGACAGGAGGAGCCCTGCTGTCTATTGTCATCACATCTCTAGTATGCGTTCTGTTTTAAGACCTCCTGCACACACTTCTATGTAACCTAATGTAATTGCACTAATAAGTGCAATGCATGTGTGTTCCAAAACTCTCTTTAATTACACATTAAATATAATCATGCATTGTAAAGCTTAGCTCAGATTCTGATATACAACAGCCTGTGTGTGTCGATCAATTGAATTTGGCTGCGTGATCCCTCAGTGGACCCTGGATCGTTTCTAATGTACCTGCATGATGTGGCTGTTTTTTGTGTCAGCATGAAAAGCTTGTCTTCTTTTACAAAGTGACATTGACACATTTTGTATTTAGTAGGATTTTTTCCTCTTGGATATTCTACATTATTAGGGTCAACTAAAAGCTAATGGCTACATGCCTCAAAGCAATAGTTTGACATTTTGGGTAAGAGCTTCAATTTCTTTCTTGCTGAGAGTTAGATGATAAGATCAATATCATGCTCATGTCTGTATATGGTAAACAGCTGGTTAGTCTTGCCTAGCATAAAGACTAGAAACAGAGTCTAGCTAGCCTGGCTCCATCCAAAGATATCAAAATCAGCCTACCAGTACCTCTAAAGCTCACAAATTAACATATTATATCTTGTTTATTTAATCCGTATCAAATCTGATAAAAATGTAAAAATGACATGTTGTGGTTATGCAGAGGAATATTTCTTTTCTTGATGGTATGCTGGTTGCCTGGTAACCTTACCAGTTCAACGGACTAAACTGATTAATCCATTAGAAACTGTAAAATAGCACTTTCGTGGTTTCATTTCATCAATCTCTGCCCCTCCTTCTCATATGCCTCTTTTCGTCTTCGTCCTCCACTCTTACTCTCTCTGTTGGAGAGAGAAACTTAAAACAAACCAGTGAAGGGAAACAGAATCATCTGTTCGCTCACTTACTGGAGGCTATACAATATACGCTAAAAAGCTTGGTTAGACACGGATCCAAGACTGGATTGAAGCCGTATGAACTGCTGCAGCCCTGTAGTGCTGTTTTTAAAATGTTATCGCTGTTATACACAGAAGACATGCAATGCATTCACCTACACAGATATAAAACCAAAGGTTAGTTTCTACATGTTTCTACATTTGATGACATCTAGAAGTGGAAATGTTACATTAATAAATACTGAGAACTAAACACCAGTTCATTAGGTACACCTAGCTAAAACTACTGTGGTCTAATACAACAGCCCTAGAATCCCTTCATAAAGGTTATAATGTTCTGTTTTAGAGAGGTGTTGATTCAACTGCATGACCATTTTGAAGGATGTAGTTTGTGGTGCAACCTTCATGAAAGTGCTGTATTGTATTAGACTGCACTAGTTTTAACTAACAAGGTGAACTGATTAAAATGTGTTTGTTGCTTCGGAAATAAAATTGCAGTCAGATTAGCTCTAAACTTAATAATACTCTCAAGGTTCATTTGTGTGATTCAGGAATGAATTAGTGACCTTCAATGATGATAATAACTCATTCAGATGAAAGAGCACTGCTCCACTGCTCATTCATCTGCCTTTTAAAAGGCAGTACATGTGTGATCTGGATCAGGAGGTATTAGGGGAAATATATTAAAGAATCATATCAGGGAGACACATTTACAAATGGGTTATATAGTCTTTTTATTATTTTTTTATATAATTTTAGACAGGATTATCTTGCCATCGCTAGATGGATGAGTTATTTGTAGCCTCAAGGAATAATCCATCAGTACATTTTATTCTGGCACATACAGGACAGACTGCTTAGCCATGCAAATTGCGTTTGGGAGACAGTTGCCACATAAACTAAGCACAGACACAACCTGAGCTTCAAAAGATTCATGTTAACTCTGTTCACAGCACTGATTACAGTGCAGTACACAAAGTCAGCACAACAGTAATGATAGTAAAAGGTGTATTTTGTTCTTCCTTAGGGACAACTCTGATGATAATATGGTTAACTTAATAAGCAGTGCTCTCACTCTCATACTGTATGAGCACCACATTGTTAATATAAAAAAAATAAAAATAAAAAATAGAAAAAACATATCTGCTGCACAAATTTGTGTTTATTTGTTATGACTTTTCCCTGTAGCTTCCAAACGTGCACTAAATTGCCTTTTTGAAGCAGGAATTGCAGCATTCTGGTCAAGTATCTAATCCTTGTACTAAATAACCAAAAATGTACTGTCAGGAAGCAGGATATATTTAGTAATTTCATGTCAAACATTAGGTATGATGATCATGTTACTCATAAGTGTATCGGGTCAGCAGGATGATTCACTTACAAACAGCTTATTCTTGTCAATGGCCTTCAAGCTTCAATGCTTCCGACACTTACACTACATAAATACTTTCTAATTAAACACAGTTTTGTATGAAATGCTGCTTTCCAGGTACACATAAAGCCCATTCCTCTAAAACTGGACCAGTTTATTGCTTTTGTGTGAATGAACAGTATCTCATGAGAGCCCTCTGGTTGTTCAGGTGAGGTGGAAAAGGTGTTCACTCACATTTTAACAGCCTTCAGTTTTACTCCTGGAAAACCCAGGAGGCAATTTAGCAATCGACTGGAAAATAAGCAGGCTAGTTAAAGGCCTGGTTTACTGCCAATACCTAGAAACCTACATAGGATTGATAGCGTTCCGTGCAACGGAGCAGTACATTGCTCACTAAATCTTATTCTAGTAAGACAAATGAAAGGCACTGGAGTATATCAATATCCTCAGAGTAATATATGTGTCTTACGCTATCCACTATGTTAGTCACTAACTTTGTAGCATACACTGGCTTTATCAGAGCTATTTCACTGAAAACAGCAGCCTGTTACAGCTGGAAACAACATTTCTGAGAGAAAACAGAACCATTGTGGGCCGTGAAACCGAAACAATGAGCTGAAAGATGCTAAAACTCTCCGTAGAACTGGATCTGCAGACTTGGGTGATTATTATCTTTTACTTAATGACTATAAGTAACCCATTTTATTTAGTAATTTGTTCATATGAATATATAAACAATGCAGTTTTATATAAGGGACTTGAATGTGAAACTAAACAGTGCATTAATACTGCTGTAAATATCAATGACTATTCTACTACAATCAACTATAAATTATAGTAAAACCGTAAAGTCACACAGCAATAATATCTCCAACACACAGTTGCTATTTCATGTGCCTCTCAGTATCTAATGTATAGTTGCCAAATCATTGCAAAAAGCACTGGCTGTAATGCTTTAAGTGCAGTGACGGCTACCTCTGTAAATGCATCATTTACTATATATCTCCCCAGCGCTGCCTTGTCATCCAGCTGGCCGTGGTAACCTGGAACTTTTGGTTCCTGACTCCTCATATTAGACAAGTGCCAATAGGTAGATCAGCAGTTTCTGTGTCCTCTCTCTGTCTCTGTCGGTCTCCATCTCCCTCTATAATTAAACACTCTGCTCCAAGCATTGTCACGACAAATAGGCAGTGTGGGGGCGATGGGCGAACATGCGCGCACACACATGAGACCACTCACAGCAGTGCATCGCACATGTTCTAAAAAAAGGACAACAATAAGTGAACTGATGATGACTTTGCAAACAGTTAGATTGTGTCAATGAAATAGTGATGAGTGTGTGTGGGGAGTTGTTGGTAGGTGTATACTGTATTCATTTGTACGTGTTAATATGTATACGAGAGAAAGAAAGGGGAGAACGCTTCACCTCACAAGGCAGTTGTTGTATAATCGATCACGCAAATCAAATCAATGAGATGCAGTTTAGAACACAGAGAAATTATATTTATATATCTATTATATCTAAGTCCTCATGCGTAGGGAGGCAATTACGCAGGAAGTTATGAAAACTACATTTAATGGCTAAATGCAGACCATAAACTCTATCAAAAACGGGGTTTCATTTTATAAGGAAATTCTTAAGGATCATAACTTTAAGGGTCAGTTAATGCCACTTTCTTACTTGGGCTTAGTGCTATTAAGCAAGATCTAATTTGAGATCTTTGACTTTAAAACACAAGATACCACTCCCATAAATGAACCTTAATGGCATCTATTGTGTTGTACTAAAAGCACACAACAGCAACATTTACTTCCTGAAACAGTGTCCTGATATACTGATACTCAGGATAATGCTGACCTCACTGACAACTGTTTTCTTTGAGAATGTTTTTTTTCTGATATTTGACCTTCAACTGTCCGTCTCTCTGTGCAAAAAGCTCCTGAGTGTGCCAAGAGAGGGCCTGGTCAATCTTATTCATCAAACTGAGAAATGACATTAAATGTGAAACCTGAACAGCGACTGAAATCCTGTTGTGACAAGGAACCGTTCCAAAACGACTGCGACTGACTGTGTATATGAACCTGAACTTGTTGCCGGGTGACAACCTCGAGTGTTACTTCACTGACACCTTTGTGTCTTCACTGACACCTTTATGTGGGTGATTTTTTTCAAAACCTCACTCAACCTTAAAATAGTCCTCTTGACTATTTCTATGACTAGACTGTGTTTTAATGTGCATGTGAGTTGTGTGCGCATTTAATAATAATAGTTTCTGTTCGCAGGTGTGTCCAGATAGACAGCAGAACAAAAAAAGACAACATCTAGGTGGACATCTGGACAAAGTGCACATTTTATTTGTGCCAAGCCTTGGTAGGCTTGTCTGCAATGATTTATCTGCTCTTCATCTTGCTGCAGACAAGCATTTTGTCTCAGCCCACCGTTTAACCAGGAGGAGCACTCGCCTTAGTTTCACCTCCCTGAGAGATGAATCAGTGTGTAGCTGTCATTTCAAGACTGGTCATCTTACTGCACAGATCAGGGGCAATAATTTTGTGCTTGGAGATTGTGTGCTCAGGTTCCTTATAACATATACATCTACCCACTATAGTGGGATGAAATTGTCCACCCAGTTCATGTGTCAAGCAATATAATGGTGTCTGGTATGTGCAAGAGACTTTTTGGAAACCATGTGTCACAGTTGTTCCATCACAAGAGGACCTGATTAGATTGCGCACTGATTTTCCAGAACAATGAGTTGTGGAGAATCCTTAAATTTAAACCACTGTCTACTTAACTCTGTATACATTTCAGCCTTTCAGTCAATAAATAAAAAATTCAGCCGGAGTGGAAAGTCCAATCTTTAAAACCGAGAACACAACTCTTCATTTGAAAAGCCCACAGTGACTGGAGGGCATGTAACCTGGCAGGGCTTGTATCTAACTTTTGAAAAGAAACAGACTTTGAGTTGCATTTGAGTTTAGCCCGTAAACATTTAACCTTTCTCTTTAGCATATCCTGCTGTACACAGACACTTGACGCTGTCAAATCAGCAGAGTCTGGTGGCTCAACTTGCAGTAACCTTGGATTGACACAAATAAAGTAATATTTGTGTTTTTAGAATAGAGACAAGTGAAACGTCAAATTAGAGCAGATTTTAAATAGAAATGTCAAACAAGGAAGGACTATATCTGATGCAACCTACTGTAAGACTGTCAGGCGGAAATAAACACCTGCTGAAGTAATTGTTGAGTCATTGGTATAGGTAATGAGACAGTGTTACACTTGTGTTTCCTCCGTTGGATGTGTGTTTCACTAATAATGAATCTGCTGTGCAGCGGAAACAATTTGTCAATTTATCCATCAGTTGAATGTAAGAAACAGAAAATACATTGTCCAACTATTTCGATTACTGATCAAACAACTGAAATATTGCAACAATTCTTGGATGGATTGCCATGAAAATTTGTAGGAAAATGTTGTAAGCATGTTAGCATACTGATGTTAGCACTTAGCTCAAAGCACTGCTGTGTCTAAACAACCTCACATTGCCACCACTAGTGTCTTGTTAGTCTTGTTTAGGCAAAAATGCCAAATATTCTGTTTTCAAATGGGAGTTTGACTATCTTGCGGTTTTGGACTGTTGAATGAATTGCCATCTTGGGCTCTTAGACATTATAATGAACATTTTCTGGCAATGTATAAGACTAAGCAGTTTATCAGCAATAACATTATAATAACTATAATAATAATAATAAAAATAGCATAATCAATTATGAAAATGATTGTTTGTTGTAGCCCTAATCTGCTGTGTGTGCTTTCCAAAAACCCATTATATATTCAATAGCCAGTATTGCTGACTTAATTAGAGATGAGGACAGATCCCGGCGTATACTGTATTTTTCTTTTTCTTTGGAGGTTTCCATTAGAGGACAAAAAAACAACAGGCCTGATTTTACCACAGTCACAGAAGCTTTTCTGACACAGACAACAATTTGCAGTAATGAGGAGGTTGGTTTCTTCTGCCTGGAGAACCTCATTTTGAAATGAGCAATCATGCCCCATATTTGCCAGCAATTGTTTGGCTCTGTCACTCCCGCTAATTAGTGAACTGAAAACCGAATACCATTGCATTCAGTCTGAATGAAAACACCACTGGTTAATTGGCCGCACAGGTCACGCTTTGACAGCAGTCAATATGGCAGAATTTTGAAACTGGCACTAAAGCAGATAACAAGTGCACGCAAAATGAGTTGGGTACGTCTCAAAGGATGATAATGCTGTTAACAGTCACTCTTAAAGACTTTTAGTTCCAGTGCATAATCTTAAATTCATTTCCAAAACATCTTCGGGGTCTAATAAGTGTACATTTTTGATTTGTTTCTCATAAAAGCATTAAAGAATATGTCCTAATTACCATTCCTACTCTCAGTGGAGCACTCTGTAGGTCCGTTTCATTTACATCTTGATATAAATATTAATGACTGAAAGCCACAGTGGGTTGACACTTCTGATCAATTTCACTATCCCAGCTTGCCTCCCATATGTTGCAAACAAACTTTTAATCTAGCCATTGTAATTACAAATTCAGCCAATACACTTCTTTTTTTTGTGCCTGAAATGTTTTCAGAACCAGTCTTTGTGGACGCGAAATAAGAGATTGTTTCTGTCTGAGCTGTCATGTTTTGCCAGTTTGAAAACCGTGGACAGATTCATTTCTGGTGACTTGCTGCTGCTGTCAGCTGTTATTGAAAAGTTAACTGTGAAACCTAGCAACTAAAAACTGTAAATTGTAAATGTAGTGGTATTGAGTATATCAATAGCAACAGTAAAAAAAAATACTCCAGTATTGCAGACAGTCCTGCATTCAAAATGTAATGTTTGAAGCTAAATGCACTAATTGTATTAAAAATAAAAGTATTTATTATGCTGCCATTTGTGTGAGCAACATTTTAATCTTGACATGGTAGATCAAATTTTAACAACTCCATATACTAGTGGGTAGTTCAACCTATAACAATGCATCATATTTTATAAATTGATATGTCTAGTATGTACAGCCTTAATCTCAACAGCAAATAGAAAATTCAGCTGTCAAATACATTTTAAGTAAAAAGTACAATATTGCCCTCTGAAATGTTGTGGAGTGGAAGTGTAAAGTAGCATAAAATGGAAATATTAACGTAAAGTACATGACTAAAGGTACTTTAAACCAATGTGTAAAAGCATCATACATCCCAAAAAATGTTTATGAGATTTAACAACATTTCAACATAACTGTTTATACATTGTTGTAAATGCTTCATTAACGGGCTTAAGTTGTGACAGATGGACTTTAACTTATAAAATGTCAGAAAAACTACAGGGGACCCTGAGAAACTGTGAGTTATTAAGCTGGGCAAGGAACACGACAAGGAACAAGAGAAGCGACAAGAGAAAGGCAAAGAAAGCTGCAGCATTAAGTAAAACCAAAGCTGGACCAAATTACAGGGACAAGATAAAAAAGATATTTGTCACTCATGCCTGCTTTCCAAGGACAAAAAGCACAATCGCTCACACACACACACACACACTCACACACACACACACACAAACTCAATATCTGCAGGCTGGTTTCAGTGAAACTTCAACAAAACAATAAACTCTGCTGTTTTACCCTAGACTAGCCTTTTTCAGTTAAACAGATGTGCTGTCAGTGGGTGCTCTAACACACACACACACACACACACTTCTAAGAATGCATGTGAGTCTACATTAGAGCACAGCCTGCCCTGTAGGTCACCATTTGTCACAGTAATGTAATAAAACCACACAAACAAGCCAGAGACACTGATTCCTCCACCGCCACACACACACACACACACACACACACACACACTTCTACACTCATTTGTTAAATGTTAAAGGAAAACTGGGGAGAATTGGACAGCCAGAAAAAGAATGTCTCGTGTATTTCTGTCTAGTGCTCTTCACGTATACAGCAAGATATTTCTCTTGTAAATCTCCAGTTACGAGACATCAACTGTTATATTTTAGTTTATCCACATTCTTGTACCACTTCCCATTAAGGCACTCGTTATAAAGCATTTTTCAGTTGTAACTTTTAATGGTTGGTCAGTTATTTTTGTATGCATTACATACCAATAAAACGCCATTAATAAGAACAAGTTTTTGGTCATAAGGTTGTAAAACAAATCTTTGTCTAGTGTTTATCCTCCTCCAGCATGACACTTACTTTATCTTTTTAGGTAGGGAGATGCAGTCTTTAGGAGATCTGCATCCCTGCAGGGTTAAGAGAAGGAGGATAATGGCAGGAAGAGGTGTTACAGTCTCCTGTGCAGCAGCTGAAAAATTCAAGCGACACCTCAGAGCAGAATACATGAGCCAATTCCACTGATGGCTCTGTACGCTGTGCATGTTCAGTGAGCACAGCCAGTCAGAGCTCTGCTTCTACTGGATGATTTCTTCTTTACAAATTATGTGCACAATGACTCAAACACTCAAAGACCCTGAAGGACAATTGTTAGACTGAACACAAACCTTCTGCTTGGAGAGAATAAGTTGGACTTCAGTGACTAAGTTGTTTTTCTGTCTGTGCTTGTCTTTGTTTGAGCATTGAGTGTCTGTGTGTCTGATGAGTCTTGGAGCGGTCCTATATCAGAACAAGCTTGGAATCGTGTATTATGAGACTATGACAAACATCAACAGGAGCAGTGTAGACTGTGCCCAATAAAGCAAGTTTGTCATGGTAAACAAATGTGATAATTAGAAAACTCAGTAAGCAAATAAGTATGCCATTTAGAGAAATAACAAATTTTCTTTGATTTCTATGTGTATTAGTATAACTGTCATTTCCTAGTTTTGTTCCCATTGACTGTTAATTACAACATAATACAAATCTGCATCTTTTTTATTTGCTTCAGAATTGCTTGTGTTTCTCGTGTTTTCACAGCCTTTTCTTCTTCAGTCCAACATTAGCGAAGAACCTCTCAGCCTGTGGTGTGCAGCTGAATCAGTTGGGCATTATCACATACAGTATCAGTGTTGAGTGAAATCCAGCCCACCTTGCTCACTCTTCAGCATTTTCTCAGCTTTCCTTTCGTGTGTCTTCTCTCCCGGTGGTATTATTGTTGTTGTAGTAATTGATCACTAAACATTTGGTTTGTTTAGTTTGTTGGTTTATAGTATTATATGTTTTTTATGTATTTATTTTGAATCAATCAATGATTATAATCCAATAATATGATATACATTATTCAGAAATGGGACAATAAACGAGTATTGCTACTGGTCTGAGTACTTCTTCTACCACTGCTTATGGCCTTCAGTAAAATGTACAGTAAGAATTAGTATGAAGTCAGAAAGCTTCCACAGAGACTAAAAATGAGTTCTTGGTCTGCAGCCAGCACAGTTCACTGGTACCTGTGATATTCCTTCCACCGTAGTCACATTTTCATTCCCCTACTTTGACTGTCTGCACCTGTGGTAACAGCATGCCAGCTATAGCCAAATAATTACATTCCTGCTTTCTCCCTTTGCACTCGACTTTTTTGTGCCATTTCACTCCAATTCACAGCATCTTGCTTTATATGATATTCCACTCCACTAGTGGATCAAGTGGTGACAAGGCTAGGCGGTGTATAGTCTTGTGCTGCCAGAGACATTGTGCTGTGGCAGAAAATAAGAATGGTCTTTTTTTCTTTTTTAAATACATGCATGGTTCATCTGTATGCATACATTCCAGTTACGTGCCATTGCATTCAATTTATCATGATAGCCACAGAGGAGGGAGAAAAACAGATGGGTGGAAATAATTGTGCAGAAAGAATTTTTGAAATCCTAATGTGATACGTATCATGCTTTAATGTGCATGTGATATAGTCATTATGTCCTGTTTATGGTGTCAGAGCTCATCAACTGTAACTCATTACATGATACAGGACTCTTTGTAAAACATAGCTTTAGGAGGATATTTCTTGGGCTCTTTCAGACGATTTGATGACCCTTTACCAATCAAGCATCCATGAGTTATTTTAGAAGCATTTTCTTGTAGAGTCTCAGGGAAGGGAAGAAATAGTGGAACCAAATCAACATAAATATATACTCAAACATCATGATGTTGATGTGTTGGGATAAGTAAGGGTTCAGTGCAAAAATGTAACATTAAGAATTTAAAATCTTGATAATTATTTAGAAATGGTTGTTAGGCAATAATATATAATAAAAATACCTGCTAATACCCAAGTTCATACTGCAGCTATTGCACATTATCTTTGTTAAATGTAATTATTGAATTGTTCTATCTCTTCTCGTTCCTGCTTTGTTTTTCTCTCTTCTTCTTCTCTCTCTTAATCAGACTTTTCGCTCTGTCTCTTTCTTTCTGTCATTACCGTGCATTGATTTGAAAGACTTAATGTCTACAGGACCATGTCTCAGACTCTTTGACTCCACAGATCAATAATTACAGTGGGTTTGCATCATATGACCCTGAAAAAAAGGGAGTCAAGAGAGCTCAACTGTTGAATTTATTCCAGCACAGGGCCTTTTGGTCATGTTGTTTTCAGTGGCATCCTTGTTAAACATGCATCAGTGGTTGCATCAGTAGCTCCATGCCACCCTGTTCAAATGACTTGTTATCTTAAGTCCACTTTAGCCAGAACCATTAGTACTTTCTGTGTACCACGGGCCAGTTATTTTGTACGATTTTCTGTTATATTAATTAGCACCTGTCATTCTATTATTCCTAGATATCTATATACAATTTATTATTGAGCATCCTCAAGACTCCAACCACCTCCATTACTCAGAAGTTGACTCCAGATGTGTCTGCTTGAGCTGCTTACCTCATGAATTAAAGAGATTGAAATTCACCTTTATGTCGGTCTCTCAGTCGAGCTTGCCGCCCTGCACTCTACAGTTCCAGTATTTCCAGCTGCATTTGAATAATAATATAATGATAACAGTTAGAGTGAGGTTTAAATCTTCACCCACACAATGCTCAAGTAAATAAATAGGTCTACAGCAGTTACTATAGAAACTTCAATGCTTTCCTTTTTGTACCAAAAAGCTTGCGTACTTTGGGATTACAAAAAGATTACATTGCCTTTAATCTCTTTTTTAAAGTGTGGTGGCATGGACATCAGGGGACTGACTTTAACTGAATTCATGCTTGCATCTAAAGTATCCCTATTTATTTAAAATTCTTAACACCAATGATTGGAATACCAGCCATGGTGTGTACTATTTTCATTTAGAATTCATTCAATAACATACTTAAGTCCTGTACCACAACAAAACTATAATAAATTGTCTCTGAGGATCTATGAACTCTCTTCTTAAGAAGTAGATGCGCTTGCTTAATTTACATTTTAGTTTTTTGCCGTAGTGAAAGTTTAAAAAATCTAATTATAGTCAAGTGTTCAAGATAGTAGGTCTCATCCTTGTCAGATCACGCACCAAAACTGTCCCGACTGAAGGAAACGCTGCTGACTTGCATTCCTTGACGTTTTCAAGTCTTGTTATGAGACAGTAGTGGGTGCTATAAATTGAATACAGGGAATTGTAGGGATTACCTGTCAGATATGATATATTGCTTACAACTTCATAATGTGTGGCATCCTATAGCTTAACAGGAGTAAAACCTATAGCTGTGTTAGCTGCCATTACACACAGGAAGACAAAAATTGAGAGAAAGCTTTTCAATTCTCACATTTTACTACTATGTGGAGTAAAAGTTTGGTCTGAGGATAAAACATGCTCACATGCTATCTGTCATAGCAACTTGCTGGTGAACACAGTGGAGCATTTAGCAGCTAAAGAGACAGGGGCAAAACTATAAGGAGAGTGAGTGTTGGACTTTTGTTCATCCAAGTGAATGTTAATGTTGTCATGTCAGAGTTGTTATTTACAGTTTGTTCTGATAACCCAAAGTTGCACCCAAAAAAAGAGGTAATGCAGCTTTAAAGCATAAAATCATTATGCAGATGTCTGCTAGAGCAAGCTTTTGTCATCCCACAAAATTAAATATAAAGGTTGTCTTTTTTTTTTTTTTTTACAAGCATGTATGTCCTGTAAAAGACAGAAATTCACTTCATAGCTTTGTTAGAAGGAGTCCCATTTGTACATAGTGTGTTTTGCTATGTGGCAGCCACATTATGCTGTTTTGATGTAATTAAATGAGGAAGCTACTTCAACAGCCTCTCTCTCTGTAGAACACTATAATTGTCCATTACTGTGTTTTGCCTTCCTTCTTTGTAAGTTGTTCTGCATTGTTCACTGCAGATACTGAACACATGCTGAATGTAGAGCCTTGTTAGACCCATTCTATGGCAATGGGATAAAAGATGGTCGTTTTTAAAATATATTCCTCTTAGAAGCTATAATGTAACTTTTGAATTAAAGCTGCAAGGAAAGATGATTTTTCAGTCAGAACGATGATGTGTATGATGTAAGAGAGGTTTCAATGGTGAATGTTGAGACATCTTCATAGCAACATTGCAATGTGTTTAAGCAGCTGCCCATGCTGACATAAAAAAAGCAAACACACACATCAACAGAATTGTACCTTCTAGCGGGACTGAAAAAGATATATTACTGTAATTCTAAGATCACTCATTTTGCTGCCGTGGTTATTGATTGTTGGATATTACGACATCATACCCTCAGAGGGTTTCTCTCACAGATGGTCTGATCCTAATGAACCAGACTAACAAGCCAGATGCCTCTGTGCTGCACTACACAAGGTCCTATGGGGTTAAATGGGAGGACTCTTCCATGATTTTTTTCCTTAATTGTAAGCACAAGTGCACATACAGTTTGATTTAACGTAATTTTATGGTACATAAGATGGCGTACTGTTTGGTGGGGATAAATGATTTTAATGGAGGTTGATGAGGACGAGGTTAGATGAGAAGTCATGAGAAGACATTACATTTCAAATGAGACGTCTAGAGCATTTTGTCTATTGTGTGTTGGCTGCCGGCCTGTGCCTCTCTGCTTGTCTTATTCTCTCTGTCGGTCTGTCTTTGTCTGCTCTCCATCTGCCTGCCTGTGTGTGTTCACTTGTGATCTATTTCTTGAGCAATTAGCAGCCAAGATATGAGAAGACATGAGATATAAGAAGTCAAAATAAAATTACATTTATTGGATACATTCATCATCCAAACTGCAAATTGGCATTTAACATTGTGACAGAATTGCAGCCCTCATGACACTAATAATAATTTTGGTGTGGCCACACTGATCTGCTGAAGCATTCAAAAAGCTCATTAGAATACACATTCTCCTACAACTGAGAAAGTTTGGCCATTAAAAGTGCACAAGCAGGCATCCATTTTCTATCTCTTATTTTACCCACAGTGTGTTGATGTCCAGTAGAGGGCAGCATAGATAACTGAGAATGTACAAATGGCAAACTAAATCTCTTCCCTTCTCTTCTCCTCTAGGGCCAAAGTGTTTCGGGGAAAGAAGGTCCTCGGGGACTACGACATCAAAGTGGAGCAGGTATCATATTGATTTTATAGACCTATGATGCTGTAGATACAATTAAAAAAGGTTGAAAAGGATCAGAACAGAGATATAAGTGAACTGACACCATATTCACATAAAACGGAAATGCATGGGTTTTCACTGACAAGCTGAGACACTGGCACCCTAGCACATTTTCAATAAAAAACAAAAATCTCTTTCAGATAAGTCTTGTCTATTGCTTTATGCAGCAGGTTCTACGTTACTTGAAACAATTTAAAAGCTAAAGTGTAAAAAAAGTAAAAGGTGTCATTCCAGAAAAGTGTGAATAGTCACAGGTAAGTGTCTCTATCAGCCTGTGTGTGCTAGTTGGAAAAGTTATCCAGGGCCAAACTGGACCAATGTTGGTACTGTCAGTGGGTTGGCGCACCTGTTTGGTACAGATTTAAATATCTCCACAACTGTTAAATGCATGACCACTATATTTTGCTCAGATATTCATGGTCCCTACAGGAAGAATCCTGCGGACTTTGTTGATTCCCTCACTTCATCTAGTGTAGGTAGCAGGTCAACCTTTTTAGCTTAGTCAAGGAAATATATCAACATTTACAAGCTGGATTGGCACAAATGTTGTTTCCCAGAGGATGAATCTTAGTGACTTCAGTGAACCCTTGATGTTTCCTTTAGCACCACCATGAGACTGACATTTTTGGTTTTGAGTAAAAGGTGTTGACAACTACTGGATGAATTTGCTACAGACATTTTAGGTCACTAGAGGTTAAAATTCAATTAAAACTTTGATGACCCCCTGACTTTTTCTTGGAGCTCCATGATCAGGTCAACATATGCTCAATACTTTGGTTTATGACGAAATACCAGGAAAACCTATGACATTCTCATCAGTCTCATCTGTTCTTTGTGTTTAGTGCTAGTTAATACATGCTAACAGACTAAACTAAGATGGTTATCCTGGTAAATATTACCTGCCAAATATCAACAGGCTAGCATTGTCTATATACATTGAGTACATTAGCATGCTAATGCTTGCATTTTGCTCAATTTACCTGAGAGCTGCTAGCATGGCTGTGGACTCCTGCTTTAGTCTTGTGTTATACACAAAGATTTGTTAAAATGTCATACCAGTAAGGAATTTGTGTGACAGTGGTTTGCGATGCTGTCTGCCCCATAGAAACTACCAAGTCATAACATTTTGCATTCTCAGCAGAAATAATTTTTGTGCTGTGTATTTATTTTTTACCAAATATAAATGTATAACCACACTTTAAAAACAGCAAATACTTAATTTCACCAAAATCTTGATATGATGAACTGGACATAGTTTTTTAACAGCATGTGACATTTTGGTTTCATATTGGTTTAATCAGCTAACCAACAAACCATTTTGAAATACTTGGTTACTCCGTTTGATATGACTGTTCTCTCAGGTTTCACACCAAACAGTTTCACACCTAATAGATGTTGACAGTTAAATTACAACCTCAAGCCTCACCACAGAAACGAAAATAGACACCAGAGAAGACAGGAGTCGGCAGCTATGAGAGAAATCCTCACTGTTTGCCACGACACCAAAGACAAGCACACATGCATTATTTTACTAGAATAACTATGTGGCCTATGTATATCGTAATATTGACTTGTTTACATCCCAATAAATACAAAGTATGTTAATGCAAATACATAAGAACTGTAAAAGTGTGTACAGTGCTAAAGTATTTCTTCTTCTTCATCTTCTTTGACTGCTTCTACAAAAGAGAATGTAATTCAATATTTATTTGCTCCCAGTACAAGTCATCAATTCAAATGATAAAGAATGATGTCCCGGGTATGAAAATAACTGTAATTATGGAATAGAGTTGAAATATTACACCTTATATTGCACAATAACCTAGACTATTATCATCTAATATTCTGCTTCTTGTATATGAGATTCTACAGTTGTTTATTTAAAGCAATAGGAACCATTTACAAAACTGACGTGTAGGATTTTATTATGCAACATTTGCCATTTAATGGGATTCATGTTTTTCATCACTTCTGTATCACTACCTAATGTGTGTTTCTGAGGAATCTGTCTTGTGTCCTCTTTCCATCCTCGTAGGCTGAGTTTTCAGAGGTCAACCTTGTCTCACATTCCAATGGCACCTGTAACGTCGACATGCAGGTCATCAGGGGCGGGACCAGAGTGGCCAGGTCAGCACCACACACACACTCTCACACACACACACACACACACACACACACACACACACTCACACGTTGGTTCTTTTTTGATTCAGAGAAGATCAAACTGTGTTCATATGTGATTCAAATCTTTCCCAAAACTCAAATCCTAATTTGTACACCTGTCTTTACCCCTAACCCTTATCCTGACGACAGTAAATTAATTAATTAATCACAAAATACATTTCAAAATCACAAACCTAATCTCACCTCCTAACCTACCAGATGGACCATATCCCTCGATACTCAACCGACACAAAATAAATAATCATCTTTCCTTAAAGGCGTTCCTGCTTTGGAGATTAACATTAGTATTTTTGCAAAGACATTTTGTCCTCACAAAGCAGTAAGAATAAACGGATTTACATAAATTTTCAAACACCAGCATAGTACTGCTGAACCATGTTTACGCATCAATTAATTATAATCCAAAGGATATTCTGCGAGATCAGACAGAAACACCTCAGAATGCTCTTGGAATAACAAATACACTTGTTTACTGCAAGATGAAGATGATCAGTGGAAAAAGAGCAGAGGCGTATGACCACAATCATAACCCACAGAATGGCACAGATCTGTGTACAAATGTAAACGTACTGTAAACCAGACAGTCACACACCACAGACCACACTGGCACAGACATCAGTGTCTCAGCTGAAGTCTACCAGTGAATAAGCAAGACTGTAACTCCTACTGCTCACCAACCAACGAAACCAACAGGAAATGAAGACTGCAGTCTCATTCTGACAATCAGCAGTCCAGCCCTGTTATTATGCTTTATGAGGGGTTGGTCTGCGCATACACACACACACACACACACACACACACACAAGCTATAGATAGTGTGGATTCAGGGAAACTTTGATTTATCGCAGTTGACAGAATGAGTCACATTCACCTGTCCCGACAGGGTCACGTCCACAACAGCGTCATTCAATTCAATGTGAGATCTGGTTGCATCATGGCCTCAGTCTCACCCAAACATGGATTTGCTGTAGGGAAAATAAAGGAGCCTAAAACATAATTGCCAATGTGTCTTGTTGTCTGCTTGTCTGAGTTGCAGGCTTTTTAGACTTGGACGCCTTTTAACTGTCTACATTTGTCTCTGTAATTGCACAGTGTCCATCGACTTTAAGTCAAAGCAATGATTTTTCCAACTGCTCTGTGTCTGCGTGTTGCTAAGTAACTCTCGCCCCAAAGAAGATGTAGTCTTTTCCACACTCTGAGCACGTCACTACGCGATCTTTAGCTCCTCTTATATCTGTTTTTTCATCTTTTATTGCTTTTTATCTTTTTTTATCAGACTACAATTGAAGGAACAAATACTGAGTAAAAGAAAAAAAAAACATGAAACAAGGAATTAATGAAAAATATTTACAGTATAAAACATAATTTAGCAAAAGTTAGTGTAAAAATTGCATTTGGAGCATGATCAGTCGGTAGATTTGGTGTTAATGGAGAGGAAGAGGCTATGAACCATCACAAGGATAATAGTATAATAACTATACTGTATGGAAATTACAACATCAGCACACAGTAATACACAGGTTAAAGTCTGGTGATTGTATTTCTCCTCTTGCTAACAAATCCCATAAAAAGATCTAAACCAACAATGTTTTAGTCTGACTTCCCTACCATGTCTGTGACTCTTACTCCTGAGCCCATCTGCTCTCAATGAAATTATAAATATTTAAAAACTGGTAAGAAATCCACAGTATAGTTAATAAAAGGCTGAATAATCTCCTAAAACAACTGGGCATTGTAGTTTTTAGCAAAAAATTACCCCAAAAAGAGTAATGGTGCCTTTGTTGGGGATTACTGTCAGCTGCGGATTGATACACATTAAGTGTGCTAGTGAGTATTCAGGCAGCAGGATGGTGTGTGTGTGGGATTGACTCAAAATAAACTACAGTGCCCATGTTCATTGTAATGAAGGAACAATCCAGGCTTACCCTGTCCATTTGTTCATTTTAAGATGTGTGACTGCAGATGGACTCAAGCCATGTTTGGTTTGCCACTATCCATGGAACATCTAATCTCTAGCTAATCTCTTTGGTGCATGTGTTGTTTACTTCCATGCACTTAACCACACACAAAAGAAATATCCACATCACTAAAAGGACAATGATGTATGTTTAATGTTTGACAAAATTAGTTCAAGAGACAGTTAAAAATCACTCACAACATACAGTTTACATAGGACTTCTTTTTCCTTTCATCCTCGTTGACCTTATTGTCTTTCTCACTTTCTTTTTAATCTTAATTCACCAGATAGATGACAGACTTTACTATATAATCAAAGTTCAGGTCTCAGGTTGTGAGGTATTTCAAGTGTATTCTTCTATGGCTCTAGGGATGACAACATCAGGCATTCTGCATTGTCAACAGCTATTGGATGGATTGCCATGAACTTTTATACAGACATACAGACAGAGGATGGGTCCATCATTAGGTCACATTTTCAATTTGTCCAATATTTTGGTTTATGAACCATGAACCATGACATCAGCCTTGTACTTTATGTTTATTGCGGTGTCAGAGTATAGCCTCACAAAGCTGCTTGCATGGCTGTAGACTTTTGTTTTATATTTGTTTTTAAGCTAAACAGTGAAAAATCCAAAGGGAAAGCTAGTTTGGATGGCCATTGCGTTGTTGGCAATACTGATTCAGGGTATTAAATTGAGAGTCAGGACCATGTCGATCTCTACAGCCTACTGTCAGTAATGAAGAGATTACAGTCACATTAATTGCTGTGTCCTCTCCACCAGAGTCTTTTATAGTTTCTTGGAGTGTCTGATTAGTATTCTTGGTGCATGGTGAGCTGGTGGTGGTCACAGTGTGCCAGAGTTTTCTTTCTCTCTCTTTTCTCTCACTCGTCTCTACATCTCTTTTACTCTGTATTTTGTCTCTCTGTCTTGTTTCGCACACCTCCCCCTTCTCCTCTCCCCTGCTTTTCCTCACATTCCCTCCGTCTCATACTCACATTCAGAGACAAAAGGAAAAATAACAGGAGTCATGTCCTATCACTGTCAACCTTTCACTGAGCTGAACTGCGCTGAATATTGGTTTTGCCCTTAACCCACTGGTCACTAATTGCTTCTGTGAGCTCCAGAGCAGTTTTTTTTCTGTGTGTGTGTGTGTTGTGCTAAGGAGACCAACACATTTTAAAGTAAAACATTAAGAAATCATAAAAATCCTACAAAATTGTAATAGTTCATAAAACCCCTATCTTGGAACCTATTATTGTCTGCCATTTAAAATTTCACGTCACCAACAGCTTCATTTTACCTTCCAATGATGAGCTTCACCCGGTTCCACCTCCAGCTAGGGGTGGGCAATACCACAATATTTGGTTTTAATCTCATACCAAGCAATACTGGGGCCAGATTAATTTATAACTAATACAATTACTGATACGTCCTCCAAATCACATGACAAAATACATTGTTTGGCTTTGCACATTGAAGTGTTTTCTAATCTAACTCCCCTATCAGCGGAATGACATCATGTATATGTGCCTTCTTCCAAAACCCTTACAAATCACTGTTGAAAAATGAATCCGTTTAATGATGTGAACACTCCGGTTAAGAAAATTCACTGTTCAGTTTTGTGAAAGTGACTCAGATCTCCAGGTTTCTGTTCACTCTCACTCTTCGAAGCACACGTGCACACATGAAAAGTACAACCATAAAGTCAATTTAGAAATATCTGACATCCAGGCTGAGGATCCAACTGAAACAAAACTCACACCTTGCTAAACTGTGTGGTTGCAGAAGAGGGGAGATGACCGGCGCCTCCTGCTCACGAGAGCACACTGGTGCAGGAGGTGTGCGCAGTTTTTTAAACCCCTAGCCAAAACAACAACAAAGCTTTGACCACTCTTGAGGAGTGTTTCTTTCATCTATTTTTTAGATGGTGAATATCAAATTTGAGATGAAATAGCAACATTCTGGCAGAAAGCAGATCAGAGAAACACAGTTTTAAACATGCAGGTCACACTTGATCAAATGTCCTTTATGGATTATACTATTTATGTCATAGATGGAGTTGTAACTGATAAAGGGATGCTTGTAAAGCATATATTATATTATAAATATATATTAAAGAGTTGTATGATTTAAATTGTTATTGTTATTGTCATTCTAATTATAAATAATGGGGAAATAAATGTAACATCCATTACCCACTTCAACTCCATTTACCATTTAATTTTGTGTTTAATATGCCAGGAAAATAAGATCCCAAACAGAGTGCTTAGTAAAAATCCTTCACAGATGATGATCTATTCTAAGACGAGAGATATGACCACTCCATTGTGTTTTTTTTTTATTGGTCCAATTTTAGTCATATATCTCACTAGACAGGCGTATTCTTTCACTGCCACAGCATCCTCAATGGAAAAGACAAATATACTACATTTCACTTGTGGCTTTGTGGGTTTTTCCTCTGTATCACAACCTTAATTTAATGCCATCAAATCGCTTTCTTCCACGCAAAAATGCAGGTCAGTGACATCTGCCAAATGTCTGTTTTTATCAAATAACCAGCCGTTGACCCTTTTGCCGGACACTGTGAAGTGACTCAGGCTAGATTCTAGTTTTTGTAACAACACAAGCTTTGTGGGGAAATGAGAACAGTGAATCTAGGAATCTAAATGTTCTTTATTTCTTCTTTCTTCCCTCTGCTGCTCTCACACTAGGTCTTTCAGGCCTGACTTCGTCTTGGTGCGCCAGCATGCCTTCAGCATGGCCCAGAACGAGGACTTTAGGAACTTGATCATCGGTTTGCAG
This sequence comes from Nannoperca australis, assembly GCA_036023655.1. Classification (NCBI taxonomy): domain Eukaryota; kingdom Metazoa; phylum Chordata; class Actinopteri; order Centrarchiformes; family Percichthyidae; genus Nannoperca; species Nannoperca australis. The sequence goes on along the minus strand of JAVQJD010033238.1, from coordinate 1,382 downwards.
TATGCGGGCGTCCCCTCTGTCAACTCTCTGGACTCCATCTACAACCTCTGCGACAAACCCTGGGCTGTGAGCAATTTTAGCAAAACTCATTTATACCATTAGATAGATGCGGAAAGTTGTTTTTAATGGAGCTTGCAGCTGTTAAGAAAATGTGGAGGATTTTTTGGTGATTCCCATGTGACTTGTGTGTTCGCTCCAAGCACAGTTTAAAAACACTATGACATTGATTAATACTATATGAATACTGTGACTGGTCTGTACGGTACTGTATTATATGTTATAATACACATTACACTCATTGAACTGCCTGTGTTGACTGTACCTGGGTTGACTCTCACTTGACTTTGTCTCTCTTTCTGTTGTCCTCCTTTCCACCAGTTTTCCCAGCTGGTCAATAATCAGAAGAGGCTAGGATCGGATAAGTTCCCTCTCATTGATCAGACTTTCTACCCCAACTACAAAGACATGGTAAGATTTCTTTTTATTATGTTTACACATTGTATATTGTCAGTAACCCTGCAGCAATCTCAGACCGCCAAAACACCAGGTTCTTAACAATCAACCAACTGTCTCCATTAATGATCTTGATATTTAGATATTTATATTACTGTGTATTTATTAGTTTGACTCCTTGTTTTCCAAAATGCAATTTATCACATTTCTAGCATAAATTCTTACGCTACTTTCACGTTTGACACAAGTGTTTACCACAAAGCCGATAATACTCATCAAAGAGTATAATGATACCTGAAGGTCATAATACCTTTCTGAGGATACTTTCTGCTAAAGCCCCAATTCCCTAAATTCAGTTCATTGTGATACGTGTTACTTTCACGTTTTAATGTCTCAATTGACCTAAGGTAAGTATTGTTATTTTTTACACATAACAAGGTTAATGAAATATTACAAAATTAGAATAATATAAAATAAGTTGAAACAAACTAGTACTGTATATTACACACATTACAAATGGTAAGACCTGCTTATTTTCTTCATGCATTTTACTTATTTACTGTGCTAAATATACATGTTGTCAGAGTGCTTTTTATTGAGAAATGTGTTTAAATGTCTCCGACTTGTTACACACCAGTCTGTAACACCAGAAACCCTTTGCTAGCTCGGAAACATTCTCATTAAATTGTTTCTTTTTTTTATTGTCACCTCTGGGCGCTCATTGAAGAACTGTTAAGAGTTGTATTTTCTAACATACTTGCTGAAGAGAAGAAAAAAAGAGTCAGTGTCACACTATACCATTGAGACATTTTATGTACAATTTTTTTTGGTACATGGAAATAGAAAACTCTATTTAGACAAAAACAGAGACATAAATACAAACCCAAACAATTCTTTCAGTATAAAACAAACATGAAATTGTTTGACAA
>JAVQJD010033233.1:0-26487 GCA_036023655.1 Nannoperca australis | reverse complement strand
GGGCCAGCCCCGTTAGCTCCTCCATCTTGTTAGCTAGCGATCTCACGTTGCCCATGACAACGGTGGGAGACATGGTTTATATTTCCTCCTCTCAATAATCGTCCGTTGTCTCTCTCTGGACTCTCTCCTTCGCTGGTTTGTCTTTCCCCTGCAGCCCCGGTGTGTTTCTCTCCAGATCTCCTGCGGGATGTCCGCAGATCTGGTCACCATGGCCGGCTTAAGTCCAATCAGCTGATCCCGGATGTAAACAAAAGCGGCCGTGAAGTTGTTGCACTCAGCTGACTGCAGGTGAAAGGACCTCCAGAGCGAACAGAAACACCCAAAACCTCTCCACCAGCACATTTGTGGAGGCCACGACACCAACAAGTCAACACCAAACAAAAAACCCATAAGTACAGAGTTACTGTTAGTTATTGTGTCATTATCCTTTGTTGTTAATGTTGTGTGTATGTGTGTATTATGTTGGGGATAGATGGATTACATTCACTATAGACTAATGAGATTACATGACATGAAAGAAAAATGATCAAAGTATATTTCAATTTGTAGAATTTCAATTTATTTTTGAATAGCTCTGCAATGCTTGATCAGTCATAATTATTCAAGTATTTGATCATTATTCATTATTACTTGACTAAAGACAGTTTAAAGGGAAACAACTGTCCAAGTTTTATTTTTGTAATTTGGGCCATCAGCCTAATTGGTTATGATTACGAAATCAATAAATTAATCTGCTAATAATGTTCTTGAAAAAGCAATCAATGTGTCAGAAAATTCTAAAAAATGAAGTATTCACGTATATATTAACATTGCTTGTTTTGCCCGACCAATAATTCAGGTTACTATTATATATGACAAAGAAAAAGCACAAAATTGTCACATTTCACATGATGAAATCAACAAATGTGACATGGACATGACCTTTTTCTAAAATGATTAATTGATAATAATAGCAATTCATTTTATGCTGATTGATTATTCCCATCACATGATTATCATTTCAGCTCTAAACACTCACCAAAGCAATTGTTAAAGAGTTAGAATGCATTAACATACCAAAGTATGACATAACAATTATATTGAACCCAGTATGGGAGCAGAGATGTGGAGCCGTGATGGATAACCCATGTTGACCCATTCATACCAATGACACACAGAGGGTTGTCCTGAGTTCTTGCTTCGGTGTACGAGGAGTATTACTGTCTTGGGGAGCTGAGTCCAGCTGGCAATGGAAGAAGCTTGCAGACAGCACTGTGGGGGTGTATGAACATTACACAGCATGAGAGGAACTCTCCTCTCATCACTGCCCACAACCTCCCTAAGCAGCGGACACCATATGCCACGTACACATACTACGACACACACATACATACACACACATGTGCACAATTGTGCACAGGCTACACCCTGGGGTTCGGTGCTTAGGTGCAATTTTCTCAGCATTAAGATAAGCTTTTTGTCTTGTTGTTGCCATAACAACGCAACGTGGTGACTGGGCAGTGGGGAGAAGAATAATGAGGTGTCACGATAATGCTGCGGGTTACCGGTGACCCCTGACCCCTGGGGCCAGTGAGAACATGGGGTCTAAGGAAAACAAGGGCACACAGTAATCATCCCTCTGAACCTAATCTCACGCCTGGCTGTTTAAACCCCTCTAACTGTATTCGGGAACACACAGGAGCCAGCAGTGTGGCAGAGAGGCCAGACAGAGAAGCAAGAAGTGGATGGAAGGAGGTTTAGTGAGGAAAAGACTCAACTCTGTGTTTTGACAGCTCTTCTTGTTTGAAGAGATGGATTCTTCACTGGGTCTGCAGTGGTGAAGCAGGGAAATATGTTTTAGAGTTATAAAACAAAAATATGCACATTTTGTTATAACGCTCATATATGTATAGAATATAGTATAGTATAAGGTTACAGCTACCAGTTAGCTTAGCCTAGCATAAAGGCTGAAAAAATGGAGAAACAGCTCACCTGGCTGGCTTGATTATTTAAAACAACAATTTGCCATTTTAGGTTTATTTCTTGGCTCTGAGCAGTTTACACCAAGCAGAGACACCAGGACACCAGGTAGCTTGCCAGCTACAGTAGTTTACCAGCTATGCTCTATGAGTAGTCCCCAAATCACACCTTAGTCTTCCCTTGTATTCATCCCCACTGCTAAAGTCTGCATGTTCTGCATCTGCAAAGAAGCCCAACCAGTCAGTGTCTTATCAGAACTTCAAATCAGGTTTGATATAAAAAGGTTCACTCTGCAGCGTGACAAATCTACCACAGAGAAGCAGCCTCAGTAAAGGGAGTAAAGTGTTGATGCTGCCGGTGAGGAAATAAAATGCAGACAACCTGATGATGTACACAACCCAGAGTAATTCTTGTTCCTTTTGTGTGAATACAGGCTCCCCTGCCCCCTCTCGCTCCTTTAGCTACTGTATCTGGGTCAGGGTGATAGACAGAGAAGAAGCAGGCAAGTGTTTTTGGTGTTTGAACACTGGTGTGTGTAAATGCAGGGTGCTATGTATGTGTCTAGGTAACTGCCCACTCCTGGCATGGCAGGCTGGATGGAGCTCAGTGCTCCTGTGACACACTTCTTGCAGAAAACTAGTTTTTTTTACAATGCTTGTCTTCTCAGCGTGTGTTGCACGTCTTTAGAAATGCTACAGGATTTCAGATGTAAATTGGTGTCTGAATCCACTGCATGTGTTTTTGCGTGTGTGTATAGATCTGCAACATAATTGGCCATTGGCAAAAGGATAAATAGAACATGCCAATCAATAACACAATGTTGTGCTCTTGAGAAAGATAGTAGTAAATGCTTAAACTCTTCAATAGTTGGTATGATTGCCTGTAGCAACTATGAAAATTGCACCCGAAAATTAATGTTGAAACAACATATTTCTTCACAGCTGCTTCCCTCATCGCATTAGGACTTACGCATTACTTTGAAAGCATATAAAAACAGCTCCCAAAGCTGTTTAAATATAACCTTTGCCTTGTCATAAATTAATTATATGAATATTTTGTGCTGTGATGCATTGAAGGTGAACTTCACTTCCTGCATATCCACAGCTGTCAAACACTACTGAGTTTTTCAAGGTAATGTCAAGAAATGCATCACCCACAATCTATTATTTGAGTATGAAACACTCAACAGAGTGTGGTCAGCACTGTAACCAGCTGCCTGTATTTGTAGATATGTGTATATGGATGTAATTGTTTGAGGGACATGGCCCGGGAGCCTGAACTACAATAATAATTCAAACAAATAAATGATTAAATGTTGATGGGGAAAGCACCGGTGCTCTAATGTGTGCAAGCCAATGCACCTGTTTGTGTGTTTGACATCATTATAGGACCACACATGAAGATTGGCACCACTGGCATCTAATGTAACTCACTCACTTCAACTGCTGTTCTCTGTCAACTAGAAAACATTTTCCCCTGGGGCGGATGAGTTTTTTGGTGAGTATTGCTTTAAATACTTAAATTACTCAGCAGACAATTGACAGAGGGGGTTGTGGAGGAGAAAGGGTGCACTGTGACTGTCAGTCCACCACAGCAAAAAACAAACAAACATGAATTTGATATGTAAACTGCTTCTGGAAATAGTATTTCCTACTCAAACGACAGATGAATGTCTTTAAGTGAGGGGTGTCAAACTAATTTTCATCCCGGGCCACATCAATATTATGGTTGCTCTCAAAGGACCGGTTGTAAATGTAAGACAATATCAATGTATCTACTTGTCATCATATTGCCTCTACATTTGATGTATTATTGGTTTTCGTAATCACTAGCTCTAAAAGCAGAAGTCCAGGAAAAACAATGGCAAGCAGACATTCAAGTGTTCAACAACTTATACATGTGTACAATGTATAAATAAAATTTAACTGTAATAGAAAGTAGCTTATGTAACAAAGTCAAAATAACAATATGGCTTGTTGAGCAACAGATGAGCAAGTTAGATTTTTTCAAAACACAAGGGGTTGTGGACATGAAGCAATTTTCTGGTAGTAATTCAAGGTTATGACAATATCATACAGTATGTGACAATGTGAACTATGTGTGTCTGTGTATAAAGTGAATATTTACCATTTAGCAGTATGTGGGTTGGCCTGAGAGCCAATAGTCCACACAGTGATAATAGAGTCATTAATATTCAGATTATTATGGACTAATTGAATACTAATTATGTTGACACTATCTTTTTGTGTTTCAGTTCATTGTAACACTAGTTTCTCTGCTTCCTGTGTGCTCAGCCCCCCCTACCTTTGATCTCTCCTTGTTCTCTTCATCCTCTTCTGCCTTTTGTTCCAGTTTATCCTTGTGAGTCATCTGAATCAGAGATGATGCTCTCTCTATCTCTGCATTATTGATCAGAGTAATCTAAGCAGACTCAACCTTGTGACGGTAGTACACACACACAGGAGTCGTTTCAATCACCTCCCCTTCTCCCAGAGTTGATTTCTGTTAGATAAGACCATTAACTGAGCCAAGAAAGGGGAAAAGTGGTTATCTGTGTAAAGTGTAAAACTATTTCACCATTTCATGTGTGTGTATGTGCAGCCCTTGTTGTGGGATCTACACACAACTACCTGGCTGATGCCTGGAATTCAAGAATATATCCAGGTCTGCTTCAAACGCTTTCCGAAGGGGAGACAATCAATTTCTGTAATAAAAGGACCAGGACCAGAGAGCAGCACTTTACCGTGACACTGTTAGGTAGGGGCACTGGTATATTTTGTTGTATATCTTTACTTTGAATGCTTTTCTGGATGATGGGGAGCAATATTTCTCCAAAAATTTTGCAAAGAAGGGTCTTTGACTATTGCATCAGTAATATTTATGGACAATGTCAACTGAAAACTTTAATCACGTTTTCCAGCTGCTAGCGGTGTAAAGTAACTAGGTACATTTACTCTTTTGTACACATATAGAATTATGAGACTTCAATTTCATGCTACTTTATCAACTTCACTACATTTCTGAGGCAAACGTTGTACTTCATCATATTCATGCGACAGCAGTTACATTTTTTTTGCAGATAAATGCTTTATTGTACAGAAAATGAAACTAGATAACAGTATATAAAATTGTTAATGAGATTCACATCCACCTGCTGTAGCAGGTTTCCATTAACAACAAATCCAGAATACATAAGCAGCAGGGGGTAGAAAAAACAATCTCATGATAGCTTAATTCTGGATGTTTACATTATTCAGAGTACTATAGCTACTATCACAAATTGAACAGCCAGTACTGGATTACTTTCTTGTAGTGGAGTACTTCTTCATTGCTACTTCACTAAAGTAAAAGATCTGAATACTTCTTTCAGCTTTGTAAGCAGCCAATAGCTACTTTACGAAAAAACTGTTGGCAGTAGTGGCTGAGAGAACAGGAAACCAAGCGCATCAGCTGTTGTTCCTAAACTTTTCCTGGTCATCAGCCATCAACAACTTCTGATTGTGTCAGCGATGGTTAGGCCTGCCAAGATGAAAAGTTGATTGCTGATGGTCAAAGTTTCTCAAAAAGGATTCAACTCAAAAGAGTACAAATCAAACACTTCATGCATGCATAACTTTAGTATCCTTCATTAAGGGTGACGTTAACACAAACCACCTTTCTTTAGTGTTTCCTTTTGAGCAATGCAACTGAATTAAAAGTTTTGTTCACCTAAAAATACAAACAAAAAACCCTCACGCCTCGTAGATATTTCTTTGGCAAAAAGTTCCCCCCAAAAAAAGTGTTCACAGAGGCACAAGTTACATTTCTCTCACCTCCATTGTATTAAGATGAAGGCAGATATCTCAAAGCTGGATATCTCAAAACCTGAGCAAATAAAACCACAACTGTCTGCATGCCTAGATACCACCAGAGGCACAGTTAGTTAGAAAATGTTAATTTGTTTGACAAAACACATTACCATATGATGGCTCAGTTGTTATCACATGACGTAAGTATGGGATTTTGGTTACGTCATAACTCAATGACAACTGAGCAAACTCTGTCCACTGACGACCACAAGACGAGGCTGAAAATGCCAGAAAACATTTTGTAAGTTAACCATATACCGAGATCTTTTTGTCAAACTGCTATTTCCAAGGTTTCCAAGGAACTTTCACGCTAAATGTATTTTGTAATTTGAGTAAACTTAACCTTTAATACTTGGTAGATTAACATAATAACATGACCTAATGAATATTATATGATATTTTGCCTGTGCAGCAACAAATACATGATATGCTTTGTCTGGATTTTTCTGCTGCAAACCACAACATAGATGCAGTAATTGGCTTTCACACTGTCCATAATTGGTCAGAACAGAGCAATGGATGACCACACCATCAGGTTATGTGTGTGTGTTTTAAATTGCTGTAATGCTTCCTCGTTAAAAGCTACAGTGCAGGGACTCCTGCCAGTGTGGTAGGAGGTGGTTGGCTTCGGGAACAATATGATCACAGGTGGTGTCTCTAAAATACATTAGTCATACATACTGTCACGTGATCACACGCACACACACACACACACACACACACGGTCACACTTATACATGTAACAAGTCATCGTGATCAGAATTACATCTAGAATGGCGTTTTTCTAGATCATGTTTAAAAAAAATGCTTTACACATTTCAGTGTGTCAGACTGGTTTAGTTGTGATGCAGTTTCACCACCAAATATTCCATGAACCTCATTAATGCTAAAATATGTGTTATAACTATGTGACTATAAGTTTATGAAGACATCAAAGACAGAGGTCTTGGCAGCAGTAGCAAGCCCTAAGGGTGGAACAGTAGTGACAGGATAATAATATTACTATGATAAGACATCTCATAGACATGACATGTGGATAATAAAACAAACATGGGCACAGAAGGTCAGAGCAGCAGAACAAAACACACACAGGAAGCAAGAAAAATGACATTTGAGCCACAAAGGAGCCACAAAGGATATCGGGACCTATGATATCAACATAAGGTCATCGTCCCTCAGTGGCTTTATTAGGTCAGAGATGAGGAGGTGTGTGGATCTTTACCTTTACTTTGGCATCATTACAAGCCAAAAGCCTTTTAGTATGAACAAAAATACATTCTTGGTAAAAAGCCCCTGAAAAACCTGCATAATTTAAATTATCAATGAGTCAATAGGTGGCTAAACTGACTTTGTGCATGCTCTTTGCAGTAACGTCACCTGGCTGGCGAGGAGATTTTCAGCGATGATTTTCTCACTCAGACAAAAGCACAGAGGGGGAGTCGTCTTCTTCAGAACCTTCCCTATAACTGAACCTCCTCATCCAGCCGTCCACACCTTACACCTCCCTCTCACATCACCTCCCCTCCCCCTTTCTTTCTTTATTCCTTTTCCCCTTCAGTGCAGCTTCTCTTTCATCTCACTTTCATCTTTCTCTCTCGTTTTCTCACACCCTGCCTTGATTCTGTTGTCAGCTGCTTCTTTTCCACCTCAGACGCTGCTTCAGCTCTGGGTCCCCCCTCCATCATCCTTCAGGGTCATCCATCTCTCTCCTCCTCTCTAGGTGTTTCTTTCTTTCTCTCTATACTGAACTGTTTTAGCCCCTCACCCACTCTTACTTTTTCTGTCTGGCTCTTTCTTCCTCCTCCTTTCTCTATAGGGGGCTTGAGGCTGCCAGTCTGTCTTGCTGCTAAGCGCACACACACATGCCCAGACATGAAGGCACAACACACACACACACACACACACACACCTCCCCAGGGTGTGTTGGCCATTGCTCTGTCCTGCTGTGGTACCGATCTGCTCACCAAGGTGAGGGGGCGTCTGTCCATGTTTCATCACTCTGCCTACTCAGCTGAGAGGGTGAAGTTCTGGTCATCTGGGCTGCCAGTTTGGGTGTGGTCATTACCATTGGTGTAAATTATATGAAAGATTAAATTTATATATTTGTAATGCAAAAATCATTCTTAAAAATAGTTTAGAATCATAGCACATCTTGAAAGTTTGATTTTCTTTACAAAAGTGTCATCTTGCTTCCAATTGTGACATCCTGACATAATCTTATTTAAGTTTAGCTGCTCACAAATATACAAAATCTAATGTTTCCTGTACTATGTACCATCATTTGTGTATATGCCACACCTTTAAGAAAAAGTATGTCTAAGCCAAGACTAATTAAAATATGTGCGATCTTTAATGAAAAGTGAAAATAGAACAGGAGGTTTAGAATGTCTCTTTTAAAACTGGAGGTATGTCTATAATTGTGTCTAATATAATATATATATATATAATATATAATTGTGTGACTATAATCTCTATAATCCAAAAAGAGCCAAATTAATCTAATGTTGGTCTGAAATGTATGTGAAAAAATGAGAGAAGTATTGATCAAGAGGAGTCTATGCTATCAGCTCTGTGAGGCTGTACTTAGGCACTGTGTGCTTTGAGCTAAATGCAGATATCAGCATGCTAACATGCTCACAGTAACAATGCTAACATGCTGATGCTAATCAGGTGCAATCTTTACCATGATCACTATTTTAATTTAGCAGCTTAACTGCTAATTAGCATCAACCACAAAGACTAGCTGACACTGAATATCATTACTTTTTTGTCATTGTCATAAACCACAGTATTGGACAAATGTACATTTTGACCAGAAGATGGTACTATATGAAGAGTTAAAGGATGACCAGAGTTATTACAGTTCATCCTGATGGGAACATGATGTTAGGGAAATCCCTCCAATAGTTACTGAGATCAGTCTGGACCAAAGTGGCAGATCGACTCACAGACCCACCATCCCGCTAGCGTGGCCAAAAAAATCTACACTTTCAAGAAGATCACAAATCCCAGTCAAGTTCAGTGCTTCAATGTCAAATCAAGAGGTTAAAATAACATGGTAATCATCACTGCACTGCTCTGGTAAAAACAGATGAAAAGTTTTACCCCGCTGAATATGTGAATATCAAAGTTAAAAACCTCACGCCTAGCCTCGAGCCCACTTGTTTGTTTTAAGGCAAATCTGCATCATGGGGAGTCATAGCTTCAGTCAGTTGCTGTTTGCTTAAACGCAACAATAATCACTGGATTACTTTTACCACTGAAACCAAAATATGAATCTGATGACTATGATGGCACTTATGTAAAAAGTGAGTTCAGCTAATTGTAGCAGTGTGTGAAAGATGTTTGCGTCTTTCGTTATCGACTTATGATGAGCAAACTGTGTCCATTCTGTGACAAGAGGGATAAAAATGACAGTTCCAGTTACTGTTCGTATCAGTTCACAGCATCTGTTCATATGCAAATAACCTTATTTGTCTTTGTTTACATTAAATCTATAACAGATAACCTAATCTGAAAGATTAGCCAAAATAATGCATTTATTCAACATGAGTTTATGCCTCATCACCCTAAAACACCCTCCTCCTCACACCCCATGATGTGCAGCCAGCCTCCTCCCATCTGAAAGTGTGAGTGCACCACAGTGTTTAAATGTGTGTGTGTGTGTGTGTGTGTGTCTTATTGCTGGTTTTACTACAACACACAGCTCACTGTAAAAGCTGGACACAAAGTGGCCCTGATGCTGTTAAAATCACCCCAGCCAATAAAAATACATTTAAGTCTTTGCAAAGCTGCTTTAGTGTTTATTCACTAAAATGCTCCCAATCACATCCTCATTAGGGATGACTGATTGCCTCTTGTTTATTGTCTCCAGGATAATAACTCTCAAATTATCAAGGATCCTAAATTGCACTCTTTCTCTACGAACAATACAAAATCATCGCTTGTATTTTTTTCTTCATTCCCTATCTCCAACCAAAGTCAACAGTGTTTTCTTTTCAGCCTTTACTTTCATTATTGTCTTTTTTTTTTCAGGCAGCACTTAACTCACTGATTATGGCCTTTCAGTTTCCATAGTGATGCTGCAATGAATTATGGTCATAAATGGGACAAAAGAGAGAAGAAAGCAAGTACGACACTCCAGCTCCACTTTGTCCTCTTCTTCTAAATGCTCACTTCAGCCCCATCAGCGCCACACTCCACCACACTTCATCCAGTTAGCCAGCTGAACCCTTTCCATACGCGTTCTTCAAATCACTAGGATTGTTTTTCATTGTTTTCTTTTAGATTTTTTGTAACAGTGACGTAATATTAATTAGAGTACATATTCAGGATGTTTTAGATAAAATACTACATCTTACAATTTTAACTCTTTATTTATTTATACATAAATAATCACATATGAACCTTTTTACTTTTGCTAAATTTAAGCGAAGTAAGAGCACTTGAGTCAGACACTGTATTTCTGGTCTTCTCCCCACCATCAATGAGTGGAATGGGCAGTTGAGTCATAGGTCAACTCTCGTTTTAGGTGTCGGCCGCTCGGGTTACTTTTACACAGAGTAGTCATGGTGCAGTGCAGTGTCAGGTTGCACAGAGTTGATGTCATCACGTCAGTGAATAGTTTTCTCTTTTGGTGTATGGGGGACGAGGATGGTTTGGTTTTAAAGGTGGTCCCAGGTGAGGAAGGGAAATGCTGGGTGAGTAATGGGGATCGGAGATTGGGGGCGTACGGTGGGTGTGACATATGGTGGTGGGGTGACTTCCTCAGCTGGATGTATTTGACCACCAGCTCTCCTACTGTGAGCAAACCCAGCATGTGTCTGTGTGTGTGTTTGGTTTGTGTGCTCATGTACCGTGAAATATGCCCCTATCTGCAATCCACACTTCTATTGAAGGGGCAAATAAAGGTCACACTGGGACTGTTATGTGTGTGTGTGTGTGTGTGTGTGTGTTTTCCTTTGTCCCCATTTTAACAGAGCAGGTAGAGGAGCTAAAGCTTTCACTTGCTCATCATTACAGTCTATAAAAACACCTCATACTGCGAGACCTTGAAAAGTAGCCTTCAGTGAGCGTAAAAGTTGAACGATGATAGAGCAGAGCAATCCTGATGTCTATTTCTTTCTATTTTTCAGCACAGTGGAGCGAGAAAGACAGAGGGAAACATTTTCTTCATGTTCAGCGTGGCCAAAGCATCTGAGAGCACGAAAACGAGGGGGGTCAGCAGTAAAAATGTGATAGAACAAGAACAGACAAAACAAATGGAAGAAAAACATTTAAAAATAAAAATAAAGCTGAGAGCGTGCTTTGCACCTGCTGTGTGGACCGAGCTGAGAGATTAAAATATTCCTTTGCGAGAAGACTACTCACCCCAAGACACACTGTCTCACATCGATCTGTTAGCCTCTTTCCTTTTGTCTTCTCCTGTTTCATTGTAGTTTTGTCTCTCTGTGTCCACATCCTCCTCCTGTGACTGTTATGACACACAGTAGTCTGCTGTCCAGATGGACGAGCATCGCTCATCTCTTGTGTGCGTTTTTGTACATCTGTTATCGCATGTGTGGGTAGAGCATGTGTGCTCCTTCATATCTATGTGTGTTTGTGTGAGCGATCTTTCTGTGCATATGTGAGAATGTTTGTTTGTGATGGGTTGGGGTCATCATCTTAATTAATTTCATATTAGATCATTTCCTATTTCATATTCATATTAGATTTGTTACTGCAGCAGCCTGCATCACATTTATTTTATTATATATTTTATAGGCTACACAACTATAGTATTATAGTATTATATAGTTACATATTTAAAGAGCTGTTGTTTTTGTAGTTACACACAGTAAGTGTTGACAATGGTTATGTTTTTGGGCCTTTATTTACATCTACTGGTGAGAGAAGCATTATTTGACTGCTATTAGTGGCAGGCCATTGTTTCTAATGCTACTGTTTTATGATTTATGTTGATTATAATTTAGTATGAAGCCTGTTCCGTTTCCATGTGTGAAAAACTTTCCTACAAGGCTTTAATTGTGAAATATCTACAGGAAGTGTTGAGCTGTGAGCCTTATATACAGTACAGGAAAGTAGGAATTCACTCCAGGAACCAATAACTTGTCACATTGTCATATCCTGTGTGATAATGTCACGTCTGTTTGGTTATTTGCAGTGGTGACTGAATTAATACAGATAATAGCATTACTGTTCTATCTGACAACAACAACAAATCTTTCAGTATGTAAACCTGTTCTCATGAATGAAAATAAATCTGGAACAATTCATTGTCACTCAGCAGTGGAGGTTGGCTCTGTCTAAATCCTCTGTAGTAGGTAGAGATAAAGTGTTTGGATGCACAGCCAAAATATGTAAATACAGAGGGAGATGTTGCATAAGTGTGTTTACTTTGGTGTAATCGTAACCCAAGGGTGCAGTACAACATCATTATTCTTCTGTGTGGCCATGTTTACAGTGGAGGAGCACACTGTGTGTCAACATCAGGGAAGACATTGTTGAAGTTATTAAACTGGGTGTGAGAGGACAGAATCATTCTGATATGCTGGTGTTTTTGGTGCGATATTGTAAGGCCATAAGTCTGCTGACACATAGAGACATATTATTATTGGCCTCACTCCAAACTGTAGTAAGTAAATCACCAGCTGTTACAACAATACTCAAATCTTCTTGTTCACCAATTTTCTTTTTTTGCCTTTACTTGACTCGCAAACAAAATCTTATTTCATGGTGCCTCATGGTTTGCCTGACTGTTGCTTAGTGGCAGAATCAAAGCATTTGGTTTAGGCTTAACAAGTGATTTAGTTGTGCTGGCAGAGCGAAATACAATAAAGCTAATAAGCTAATAAACAGCGAAAATACTACAAACATGAATATCCTCTGGATGCCTGATTTTATTCATGGCCAATTTTATGTGTCAGTCTGTGAATGTTTGACCCAGTTCCAGTTTTACAGTTAAACGAGTTAAGATAGAAATAGAGGCTTTAATAAACATAATCTTATTAATGCAAATTTTATTTGGAACAGCAAAGAAAACAAAGTCAGCCTCAGTTCACTTGAGCTCTAATTATGAGATGTTTGGCTTGTGTTTATAGGCTTATGTTCCTGGAGGCTGTTTCTTTCAGTGTTATCTTTATGCAGATAAGCCACAATCACAAAATGTGGTGTTGTTATTTATTGATGGAAACACAGTGCAAGTGGAGCAGCTCCAATTACAAACCTCAATAAGTTGAAATATCCTGGAGATGTATGATGTTTGACCCCGTAATGAGGAAGTCTTCATCACCCATGATGTGAAGGAGTTTGAACAAGTGAAGGGAGAGATAACAGGCAGGGAAAATGAAACATGGAAAGTGAAGGCCGACTCTTTGATTTACTGCTCGCGTTTTCCTCTCCCTCTCTCTTCCTCTTCCTCCTTTTCTAGCTCGCTCTCACTTTCTTCACCAGTTCAAAGCAAATCCTAAAAACCCTGCCTTGCCCGTGTCTGTCTTGGCTTGTTTGATCTCTGTTACACACACACATGCAAACATCCACCAACTCAAGGGGATGACACTCAGAAGTACATTCATCCACTCACAAAACACACACAAACTTACAAAGACACACACAGTGCATTATTCATAGAAAACACTAAACACACACATATATATATATATATATATATATATATATTCATAGTTTGATGTGTCATTATGTAAGACTCTGTCTTTCTCCTCCTTTCTTTTTGTGTGCATATGTCTGCTGTCTTGCTTTTGGCCTGTCTTGTCTCTCCATGTGTCAGCCCATGTGCCCCAACACATCCTCCACCCCGTGCTTTCCTGTTGCATATAACAGCTTCATCACAAAGCAGCGTGTATGCAGTGTACCATGCGTTAATGTTCTGAGCACGTGGACGCCTGTCATGATTTTGTCCCTTGCTCGGTCCTGATGCGCGTGTGTGTGTGTGTGTGTGTAAGTGTGTGTGTTTGTGCGTCTGTGGATTCATTAAACAGGAAGTTTGCCTCATAATTAATTTCCTGTTCTAGCATCAGGAAGATGGATGAGAATGATTAGGTGTAACAGAGACAAATGCAACAAAGCAGATAGCAGAGGATTTTGCTTTCTTTTGCAAAATTGCCTTCAGTAAATGGATCACTGTGGGGACTTTTTCAACTGATAACAAAAGCTATTTTCTATATGAAAAGCATCAATAAGTAGGAAAGACTGTAAGCAAACCAAACGCCTGCTTTGTGTTGTGAAATCATGCAAATGTTAAAATCATACAAATTCTTATGTGTGATGTCGTGATCAGAATTATTGCATAACATGTGACACATACAGAATGACCATACGAAGGATGTGACACCATGTGCTCACACAGTACATATGACTCTGCCAGTGTGCGTCATTTTGCTTAAAACTGAACTTCTCCACATGTCTACACGGAATGCTTTGTTTTATTTAAACGTGTGCACTCTCATCACGTTAACCCCAGAAAGCTTAAGCACAGTTTAGCCTTTCTGTCTGAATACTGTCGAACCCAAGGCACAAACACAACTACCTGTGTGTGTATGGCTGCAATGATCACTGACAAAAAAAGCAAAAACACACATGCACTATACAGGCACAATCCATGCAAACACCAAACATTTCAACACCACATGCAGACACATACTCATTTTGTCGATTGAATGCAATAGGTTTTGATGTTTTGTGAGTTTTTATTGATGACATTTTAAAATAATCAAAAATAAAGCATTAGCTACGAATCTTCTTAGCATTTTTTGTTGCTATTTAGCGGAATTTCGGGAGCAGGAACACCCCCCCCTTACGTCAACCACGTCACTACGCCATTTCCGTATAAATACCCTACGTAACCGTCCCTCGTTCGCTCTCGATTACTGCGCATGGCAGCTGCTAGCGGCTATCAACCTCCAGCAACCAAAGCAGCTAGCACCGGCCGGGACGCCAGCACCGGGATGCCGGCGTTCTCGGCCGTCCACCGACCACTGACCACAGCAGCTAGCACCGGCCGGGACAACGGCCGACCACCGACCACAGTCAGCTAGAACCGGCCGAGATGTCTGGCACCGGGATACCAGGGCCCCAGCTACCAACCTCCACCGAAAACAGCCGCTAGCACCGGCCGGGACGCTGACACCGGGATGCCGGCGTCCCCGGTCGACCACTGACCACAGCAGCTAGCACCAGCCAGGACGCCGGCAACGGGATGCCGGTGCTCTCGGCCGACCACCGACAACAGCAGCTAGCATCGGCTGCGGAGTCCGGCACCGGGATGCCACTCTGTCTGTCGTTTTTCTTTTTTTTTTTTTTACTATGATACCTCAGTCTCCCACTTAATTTAAATCATGGGCCGCGGGTCCTCGCAAGCATATCACCATTACAACCGGTCAGATCCCAAAGATCTTAAATCGGCTTAATCTCTTTTCCAGTTATGGGACTTTTGGGGGGTTCATCGTACCCGAGTGCCACGGCGGACGTCCCCACGAAGCTTCCCCAAACCATCAGCAATTTTCAAACATTCGACATGTACCTATGTTCAATAAATCTTTAAACATATCATATGGAGGGTGTGTTCCTTGCTAGTGAACTGTTGCTATTTAGCGGAATTTCGGGAGCAGGAACACCCCCCCCATTACGTCAACCATGTCACTACGCCATTTCCGTATAAATACCTACGTAATCATCCCTCGTACGCTCTCGATCACTGCGCCCCACCCGCTCGTCCCTTTTCGGTAGTTTTTCCTGTTCTTTCTCCCCTTTTTCTCTATTCTCTCGGCAGGGTCCTGAAGGGGGTTCGTCGTACCCGAGTGCCACAGCGGACGTCCCCACGAAACTTCCCCAAACCATAAGCAATATTCAAACATTTGACATGTACCTCTGTTTAATAAATCTTTAAACCTATCATATGTGTGTTCCTTGCTAGTGAATTGGACACAGAATGACTTGCTCATCATTCAATCTGATTTAGGTTTCACACAGAGGTTTCAGACAGATGACATAACCAGATTTAAAAAGTACATGAAAAGTCACTGCCAATATGTTGTTTAGGGCAGTACAAATAAGGCAAAATAAATACAGATGTTTTATTATCACTCTATACAATTGGAAGCAGTGGCTTATTAAACATCCAGTCCCAAGACGAGTTCTGTTTCTGGCCACCGGACAAATGTAAGTCCAAAATAATATTCTCCTTTTAGCTCTGTTTTGTTCCACCTACCAAAATATCTGTCTCTTTAGCTGCTACGTACTTCACTATGCTGGGCAGGTAATGTACAATGTGTTTATCATAGCTTTCTTGCTGAAAACAGCTGCCTGCTGCTGCAGAAAACAAGGTGGATGAGAGCGGTGGGATTGCACCAAACAATAATCAAGACAATAAGCTGAAAGATGCTAAAATGCTCCATGAAGGTGAGAATGATAATTCTTTGTGGGTTCATTATTACAAGCGGACCTTTTTCACATAATGCGCAGTTATTTGATCCACTGTTAATATAAAAATATTGATCAGTGCAGCTTTGAAATGTTTTAATGTTGAATGAGGTGACTGAATGAACAGAGTCAAGGGCACACTCAACTTGGTTGATGCATTTTATTTAGTATATTGTGCTTAGTTTGTTTCCTCCTGATGCCACTGTGAGACAGCATATTTAATTATGACACTTTTGACAGAAAACAACACGCAAATTGATGAACGTCAACCAAACACACACACACACACACACACACACACACACACACGCAGACAGACACACACAGACGCTGCCTTCATGTCTTAACATCCAGAAGACACAGGGGCTGTAAAAACATTACAAGGCACAGCACACCACCTCCCTACTCTTCATCCTCTACTCTCTCCTCTCTGTCCTCCTGTTATACATGCAGCCATGCAGAGCAGTCTGTCGTGTAGGCAGAACTGAACTGCAGAGACTCACGTCTTTCCTTTTTTAGATCTCTACATCCATCTCCCCATGTCATCTGGAGCTGAGCCGGCCTCCTTGGTAGCTCTCAGCCCACTGCAGGACACGTTAGCCCAGGGCCTGCGCTTTGACTTTGCCGATTACCTGTTTATATATGTGTGTATGTGTGTGTGTGTGTGTGTGTTCTTTGCCTCATCTCCGCACCACCCTCCCTTTCTTTCTTTCTTTTTCTGTCGCTCTGACTTTGCAGATCTCTTGAAGGTTGAATGAACACCTCCCCCCAGGATAAGCACATACAGACAAGTGCAGATTCAAAACATCCCATAACAGCAGGGTTATAGTTTATCAGTGTTTGTATACATATGGGTATGCATATGAGTTGATTGTTTGCTAATCCCCTCCACCAAACAGCTATTATCCAATAGGCCTACTAGCTTAATTTGTTAAGCTTTGGATTTCTCCACATGCTGAAGTGGTGTGTATGGGACTGTGGGACAAGTGGTAGTTGGTATGCAAAGAGTTTGGAGAGTGGCGTCATCATCCACCCCCCCTCCCCCAAACCATTTCTGATAAGCTTGACCCGGACACTGAATGTGAAGGTGAACTGGCGATGAACGGGTCGGAGAAGGGGCGCAATGATGCCGCACTGAAACAGTTTTATGATGATGGCTGGTGGAGATCGTGGCAAAATCTGGTTGGATAAGTGAGAGAGTATATATATATATTATAACCCATAATCAGAAGAGAGAGAGAGAGAGAGAGAGAGAGAGAGAGAGAGAGAGATTTGCCTATTAGTCTGTAAACATAATATCATGGAGGTAACCATCAAGTGAATATTTAGGAACAATTTTACTGTGTCCTTGTTTTAAAACGAGTAGAGGTGATGTTTTCAACCTACTCTTGACGCTAGCATGTGTTAGCTTAACTAGCTAGCTAGCTAGCTACAAATTTGACAGCTGTCATTTTAGCATGCAAAATCAGTGGCCGTCTGCTTTACTCTGCCTGTGCTCTATTATCAATGTGAACTGCATATGTGCTGTTAGAGAACAGAACGCTTGACAATAGCAACAGTTACTAAGGGGGGCTGTGTGTGCATTTACGAATATAAGAAATTCAGTGATTGGTTTGATATGTTATTTTCAGCTGTGACTTTCAGACACAATTCCAAAGCTCTGTAGTAAGAAAAAACTCACATCAGTGCCTCTTTTATTTTCATCTTCTCTTTCATCTTGTAACCATTTGTTTTCTGACTTTGTCTCTGCTTGTGAGGCTCACATCTCACCCTCTCTTTTACTGCAGGTTCATTCCTCTCCTTCAGTGTTCAGTTGTGGCCTTAAGAGTGAGTGCAGAGAGGGTGCTGGGATTGACAGGGCTGCAGCCAGTCAGCATCCTCTAAGGAAATTCCCTGTCCTGTGGCCGGTCGATAGTAAGTGCAAGCCCCGGCTGCACGACCAGTGTCATATGTTGCTTCGTGTCTTGAGAAAATGAGATTGGGGGGAGAAAGACAGGGAGAAGACGGAAGGACATCATTGTGTCATGAGCATGATGAACATGAGGCAGGGTGAGAGACAGTTAATGAAACAGAGAGAGAGAAAAACACAGGGAGGTAGATGGGAATTTAACCACGATGAGGCAGTGTTGTGAACAAGCAATTTAAACAATTGTATTTTCTGACTCTAGGTGCCTTTGGTTACCACGGCAACCACAAAATGAGATTTTGAAAGAATAAGACAATCAAGGGCCTGATGTTTCTTTCCTTTTGTCCTCTTTCATTTGGACATCAGACAGACAGTATGTATATACGTGTGTGTGTGTGTGTGTGTGTGTGTGTGTGTGTGCAGTGCATTTGTCTTTCCATATTTTTCCATGATAACAAAAAATAAAAAAGGCAGAGATGATGAGGGAAGGATGGAACATTTCTTCATCATTGTCTAAATGGACAAAGATGGAGAGATGTTCAGGGACTCGAAGAGAGAAGGGATGAGAGCACTACTGACAGCCAGGGTTGGGTAAAGAGCACTCAAATGAATGGGTGACTGAGGAAGGAAGGAGGAAGGAGAAGGAGTAGACATGGGGGAAGGCGGAGGAGAAGACAGAAGGAGGGTTCATGATCCATCTTGTAGCACCTGACACCAGATCAATACTCGCTGAACCACGGCAAAGCGCCCACATCTCTCTGTCTGTTTGCTGCTTGCTCTCTATCTCGATCTCTCCTCATTCATCTCCCCCCACTATCTTCGGATTTTCCCCTGTGCCAGTGCCTTTGACCTCCCTTATGTCGTTCCTTCCAAACAGACGGGCAGGCTGCTATCCCTCATCTTACGTGGGTTTTTGAAGGCTGATACTGATGTCAATATTGCTACACTGAAACTGCAGGTAGCTTGTTCTCTGTCGTTGACATTCAAAATGTTCAAATCGCATTAATTGTAAGCACTCAATGTTTGGCACAGAATCTTATACCCGCCATAGAAAAAGCTTCTGAAACAGCATGGGATACAACTGAAATCTACAGTTTTGCAGACTCCAAATTGAAAATGCAAGAGCACATTTATGACCTAAAATGTTTTTCCGCTGTGCTTTATGTTTTTCTTTTAGCTCAGAACTGCATAAAAGGCTGGGAAAGTCTGGTCTCTGCTCATGGCTGAAACAACTGACTGACATAAACAAATATTATCCGACATTAATATAAAGTGAATATTCTTACTTCTCCTGAAATTCCCACAGTCTTCTGTTCCAATACTTTCCAGATTTAACTATATTCCAGAAATAACGGCCTTGCATTGTCTGTGATCTTAACGAATCTTTCTCATAATCCTGGCTGGTAGCATCATGTAAAGGCAATGCATCTGGGTATCTTATAAATGTGTTTACCAGTATTCTGTTGTTTTAACTTTGTTAGCAAACATAAGCTTAGCAAAGCCACAGTCTTAATGTTAACATACGGCTGCTAGCTAGTTCTAATGTCCCAGTCCTAGTCTAGTCCTCAACAATTTAATATGACCAGATGCCGTCAACTAACAAGCTACATTACAGTCTACACTTAATGTAGTTAAGGCTACAAAGTAATTTATCAAATTGTATCATTAAAAATGACGCTACGTTTATATGTCATGATGACAGATATTACATAAAAAAGTCCCAAATTGGGTTTTGATTTTATCATCTGACACACTACAGTGAATAAGTGAATGACTTTGTGTACAGCACGTCTTTGTATATTTGAAAATGCAACCAGCTGTTCACTGTCACTGTCAGTCAAGAGTGCCAGGGGGTGTTTTACATTACATACATTCTATAAGCAGCTGTAAATGACCCACAGTTCATACCTGGGTCATACTGGTTTGTGTGATTGTTTGCTCTGTCATCCATCATACCACACATTATGTTTCCAT
Organism: Nannoperca australis; assembly: GCA_036023655.1. Classification (NCBI taxonomy): domain Eukaryota; kingdom Metazoa; phylum Chordata; class Actinopteri; order Centrarchiformes; family Percichthyidae; genus Nannoperca; species Nannoperca australis. The sequence continues at coordinate 6,363 of JAVQJD010033233.1, read as the reverse complement.
GTCTTGACAGAGTGATAGATACATAGAGAGAAAAAAGATTAGGTCAAATGAGACGGAGCACAGATAGAGTATGAGGGCACCAGGCAGTAGGCTGTGGAGTCTTATGTCATTTCATCAAGCAGCAGATGTGCCATCAAATTCAATTAACAGCTTACCCCACCGAATCACATCAGGGAATATGGAGGCATTTTCCTTTTTTTTTTTTTTCATGGAAATCCCTGTTATGTTTTCACTCATCCCAGACAGACACAAGCTTCCTCTTCCTGCCCTCACATCTTACATTGTGTAATGGACTGGCAAGAATTGATTATGAAACCCAATAGTAACAGATTATTTGATTACTAGTGGCAAGCCACCCCAGAAAACAGAATTATTTTAAACACATGGGAAGCACCCCATGAACCTGTTAACTTAATGAAAGATAATCAGTTAATAATCTGCATCTTAGAAATTGTATTGAAGCGGATGAATCTAATTGTAATTCTATCAATCAAATTGCATCAATGTCAGCTCAAAGATTTATAGATGTATCTGTATAGATGTGTATCTGTTTACTGGTAACTGTGTCTATAATTCCGAGTTAAATAAAAGATCTACCATTAAAAATATCCAACACGTTACGCACACATTCTTTATATTCACAGAAAGTACTACAGTAGTTCAAACAGAAGACAGAGCTCAAAATGAACTGACATACTGGCATCTTACAGTTGACAGCTGTGGACTTTCCACCCCTCATTTCTATCAATGGAAATCAATAGGTGTTCACATATATAGAGACGGCAGCTGCAGATAATATACAGATTATTTTTCAACCTAGAAGAAGCACTGAATTGGTGGACATCTCACATTGGCTGTTTTCAAAACCACCTACGTATAGTAGGTACGTAGGTACCAGTATAGTAGGTATCAGTATGTACTGATTTGGCCAAAATGTAGCACGTAGTATGCAAACAAAAGTGAAAACTGCAGTATGCCAGAAATACCCAGATGTCGTACAGATTCTGAGAAAATCCCTAGTATGCATTAGACCAGTCAACCTTGTCTACTGTATCCCACAATGCAAAGTGATGGAAAGCCCCCCATTGATTTTTTCCCAAAACTTTATTTACACAGTTGCCAGTAGCGGACAGCAACACTACCGCAGTGGTTGACAGGGAGGAACAGAAATAGAAGTCCTAACATAATTATGTGCAAGCAGAAATTTGGACGAGGCTGCAGTTATTACTTATTGTTTTCAGAGCTACTGCGTTTGTCTGTAATATGTAGCAGGCAGGTTAAAAAACAGCCACTGTTCCATGTAAAGGCAACTTTAACACAAGGAAATTATACAAAATTACATCAGTTAAGAAGTTGAACTGAACTTTGTGACAAAAGAAACACAGGGCTTAATAATATATTTCCCAGTAAAATAAAAAGAGATTCAACTAAACAGATGAGAAGGTTTAATTGGACAGCCAGCCTTCAGAGGCAGTAACTGGTTGAAGGCTGAAGGGAAGTGGGGGATGGAGCCAACAGCTCTGCTAGATTGTAGAAGGAGAGATGTGTTCAGTGGCAGGATGGGGTCAAGGGTCGGTGTGACAATGTCGTCATGACCCCCTGCACGATGCATGAATGCTGAGGAAGGAGTGACGTGCATGTCTCCGGGGAAAAGAAGAAAGGGAACGGACAGACGGTTAAAGACGGCATGGATGCATCACACATCCATACCTGTTAGCATCAAAATGCACTGAAGTGGATAATGGACTTTGTATCATACTGCTTCTACAAGAAGAGTAAAACTGGAAAACATTAACACATATTACATCTCATAAAGTACAAATTATAATAGAACTGTGTTTTTTTATCCAGAGTATTTATCAGTGTCATGGAGCTCTGTTATCGAACTTTGCATCCTAAAAAATACAATTTGAGAAGATTTCCTTAGGTATGAAGCTAATTTTCCAATGTGAAAAATGTTTTGTGTACATTTGTGTGAATGTCACAACTCCAGCCAACTCCTGAACTCCTAGGTTGTTTTCGAAACCACCTACTATACTAGCAGTACGTACTGATTTGGCCAAAATGTAGCATGTAGTATGCATTGTGCAAACAAAAGTAATATCTGCAGTATGCAATACCCAGATGTCGTACTGATTCAGAAAAAAATCTCCAGTATGAATTGGACCATTCTGCCTCGCCTACTGCATCCGAAAATGCAACAAACTACGTTCTGTAGGGACCGGCCCAGCATACTGCAAAATAAGTCGATTTCACGGTCACATACTGCGTTCATCAGAAGTATGCAGTATGTGACTGTATGTAGTAGATACTGCATGCTGCGTTTGTCTGTAGTGTGTTGCAGGCGGTTTCAACAGCCATAGTCATTCATTCTCTTGTCTGTTGTCTTTTCCCTAAGTATACTAACTCTACAAACCCTACTCTGCCACTCTGTCATTTCAGATCCGGCCACTCCCTCCTGCTTTGCAGTAACCCCTTTCCCCTTTCCCCCGCCCACCTTCTCACCTGTTCCCACTTTCCCTCATCAACTCTGCAGTATATATACTGGCCCATTCTCACTTACTTCATGCCAGATTGTCTATTGTGCTGATGTCTTAGTTTTCCAGCCTTTTGTTCAGTCTGCCTGACCCATGAACCCCCCACCTCTCCGCATGACCCTTTTCCAATAAGTTTGCCTGTTTTAATTTGCCTGCCTGGTTTTGAATTTTGCCTGTTTTTGACTATGAATCAAACGTGATCTTTTACCTACTCTGCTTGTCTCTTGATTCGTACAGCTAGGTTCAGACCTGGTTATCTACTGAGCATCTACAGGGAAAGTGTAAAACCATACTTATAAAGAAAAGCAAAAACATTAACATGCATACAAAGCGGATTAACATGTAATTTGTTTAAATGAATAAGAACATAATCTAATACTAAACTACCTTGTAAAATCTGAAGTTGTTCTGTTTGTTTGCAGTGCCGCTCCCTCACTTGAGTGGCAAGCTAACGTTACAGTAAGGCAGTCAGCAAACCGCCTTACATTAATCGACGATTTTTCCATCTCAGGTGTCAAACAGCTTTCTCACTTTACTTTTCAGATGGTTTTGTGTTAGAATTATCTGCTCAGTACGGCTCACTAGATGTCCCTACCTAACGTTTAACGCAACTGCTTTTATCAAGAAAATAATTTGTAGTGCTGTTATCTTCTCATGCTGATTGTTCCTCTTTTGTTTTCATGTCAATTATGTCACCTCATTCATTGGTCTCTAGCTCACATTTCACTTGAACGCGAGTCATGAAAAAACACACACACACACACACACAGTATGTATGTACACACCTCCTGCCGCCATTTAGTGAATAATGTATGAGTTGTCTCGAGTGTGTTTCTATGACAGATGCTCTCTTCTGTCATTCATCCAGCACACAGGACACACACACACACACACACACACACACACACACACACACCACTCCCCAACACACATACACATCCAGAGGTCACACAAGTGTATGGTGGGGACAGTATGGTTGCTTCTGCACAAAACAAATGCAGTCCCATTCACTCTGAACATTATCCTGGCAGCTTTACAGCACAATGACTTATATTTGGGCTTCATAATAGTCTGCTGAGGACAGCAGTAAAGGCTTTATTAAGTGGATATTGCTCACACAAAGCAAAGGAGCGAATGAGAGAGAGAAAGATGCCATCACGTTAGCAACCAGGCTCTCCTTTTAAGTCGGCCTCCGTGGAACTTATCAGAGCTCTAGAAATCAAGATGAGAGGCTGCAATGAGAGGCTTTTGGAAATAAGAAATCTGCTGGCGGTGAGCACAGCCGTGTAATTTCCTTTCCTGGCTCTCGGAGCCTCCTATCATCGCCATTGATCTAATGTGTCTGGGGGATCTCTCTTGCTGTCTCTGGTCTGTCTGGGAAGAGAAACCAAAGGAGGAGAGTGGGGGTGGGAGGGGAAGGAGGAAAAGAAGAGCAGGCGAAGGGAAGGAGGCGGTGGTGGCGTCGGTGGCATGGAAGACAAGATGAAAGGGACTGGTGAAGAAGTGAAGATAAACACGAGACTTGAAGAGGGGATGGAACAGGAATGGGAGGAGAGAGAGGAGGGCGAACACTTCCAGCGCTGTACACTGTGCATGTAAAACTCTTCTTCTACAGTTCTTGCTACAAATCTGAACCTTGGTCCTCGAACCTTGATGACTTACCCTGCAGAGAGTACATAATGAATGTTACTCTGCTCTCTGTGGACCACAAGACATTGCAGGGAAATTTATTCATGGCAAGGACAAGGGCGAAAGAGTCACACAGCCACTAGATAGGTGGTAAAGCTGCTGCATGAACCGAGGTCTCAGTATCCCATTAGGTGTTCACCCAATCCGGTGTACTCTCACCCACCATATACTGTAGCATGAGAACATTAGCTCAAGCAAGTGTACCTGTCAAAAAGAATGGGTTAATGCAGACATGCACTCTGTATTGCCCTCCCATTCCCCCTCTGCCATTCCCGTATCATAACAGATTAGCTGCATTAACGCTGGCAAAGGAAATGATGGCGATTTTTACAGCTAGGATCGATGTCCGCAAAGATAATTACAGCATTTTATATTCATGAACCAGGCAAGCTGGCTAAAAATACTTCCTCAATGACTTCAGCTAAACACACTCACGTCTGCAAAGTGCAGTTCACCTTTGTCAGCTGAGTTAGTGTCTCCATGAATGGAACTTCCCCATATTTGTTGATCAGTGAGCTTCCCATTAACTGCCCACATACTGATTTTGTCAGGATTTAAGCCAATTAATGAGTGTAAATCTCTCTTTTCTCGATATGCAAACTGACAACCACACTATTCTAGTGTGTCATCATCAGGTCACAGATTGCTGGAGGTCTCATATCACCAAAGACAGCAGTATTTCAAAACTGACTTTTCTAAATGCAGATTTGTTCTTTCTGTCCCCATAAAAACTACATCGACTCAACTATTTAGCTTTAAATTTCAACTTTTCTATATCGTGATATTTGTATTTTTAATGCCAAATGTATCAAATCAAATTAATGTGACTTATCTTTCGCAAATAGATGTTGCACTGGTTTACACATTTGAATAAAAAAGTTTAGATATTTTGTTATAATTCACATTGTGATTTAACATACACTTAAAGCTACATGCATCCTTTCTTTGGTCACTTGGGGGCTCTCATGTTAGCAAGCATTGCCTATTAACACAGCCAGCAGATATGGAGCGACATTAGCAGGTCTGTGGCGACTTCCCTTTAGGTTAGTTTTGTTTTCATAACTCCTGAGAAATATATCTTGGTTGTTAACTTGCTAGATGCTCCACTTTGTTTACCAACTAGTCACTGATGTTGTTTGCCATGTGGTGCTGAGCAGGTACTGTACATTGTGTTTTTCAGAGCGGTTTTGCTAAAAACAGCAGCCTGCTGTTGATGAGATCAGCGAGAGGGAACCATAACCAAAATCATCTGATAAATCTCAATGGGTTTGTCACTATGAGCGACACCTTTGCATAAATACAATATTATACACTGTGAAAACATAATAAAAATATTGATTTGTGCAGCTTTAAAGGATAAATCAACACTTAAACACATACAGTATAAAACTTTCTTTGGATTGAAACTTTAGAGCATGTTGTGCTTCTGGCCTAACTCCAATCAGTGATGTCACAGCAGGTGTTTTGGCTCTGACAGCTGATGGAAAGCTCCCGCTGTGACATCACTGATTGGGGTGTGGTGGAAAGTGGAACATGCTTGAATGTTTTGGCCCAGCGAGAGCCCTGCAGCAGCAGTTTTCTGCTCTGTGTGGGGTTTTGTTAAATATTTTTAATGAAGCAGTTGATAATCCAGGGATGAAGCAGTTTTAACACTTTCAGGATTAAAGTCAGCACCTTTAATAAAGCTCACTTACATGGAGATTGGGTTTTTTACGTAGTCTTTTAATGCCTAGGCCTACTTGGTTTCTGGTCAAATAAAGGTTAACCAAGTAAAGCATAATCATGTCGCATGTGATTTTCAGCCAGCCAAAGGAAGTTGTGTGGATGCCAGGCCAATGTTGGCATGGTAATCAATCAGATGGGTGTGGAAAATCATTGCGATATGTTATTATTAGAACAAAATAGGCCAATTTGTCACTCCATTATGCAGACATACACTCACACAGTTGTATGCGTACACACAGAGAGGTAGTCACTTTCAAAGCTGCTTCTGTGCATCAGTGTACATGATGTTGTTTGCATAGCAGGAATGAGATGAGATCATTCATGAAGCCCCCGGGGTCACATTTCCTCAAGAGGAGGGTGAGAGGAAAACGTGGATGAGAAGAACTGCATTGCTCTCAGACTGGGGGGGGGG
>JAVQJD010033200.1:0-17923 GCA_036023655.1 Nannoperca australis | reverse complement strand
GGAATGGGGTGCGCAACAACACGTGTGGTGAGCTAGCGCTCAAGTACAGCAGCTACCGTCTCTCTCCAATGGTCCAGGGTTCTCCAGGTCCTCACTCTATCCCTCTTAGGCGAGGGTCCAGTCCTAAATCACACAATTCCTCTTAATAACTAAGCTACTGGATAATTCATGGCGGAAAACCCACAGTATGTCTCAAACAAATGAGCAATTGCTAGCTGCAATGCAAATTAACAATGTGAAAGCTCACTAAGCTAACGTCTAGCGGCGATTAGCAATTTAGCTCGTCTTATACACTTTATAATCAGACAACACCACAGGTTACATCAAAACACATGTATTTACCTCTGGCAGTGTCTCGAGGTTCATACACATCCAACCAAGACGACTCTTTGTCATCCTTGGAAGTTTGGAGTGTTGTTACTTTATATAATCTACAGCTATCCTACTCGGACGCCGATAAAACCCTTATACCGTTACTAACTATGCAGCGGCATGGAGGTGACGCTAAGCACTGCCTCCCTAGACTGGGTGAAGACAGGATTGGCTAAGGACTATAGACATACCAATAGAGATGAGAGAATAAAAGATTGACAGTATAGGCTGCCATCATGCTTCAATGCCCTACCAACAAACGTGGTCTTTTAGAACTTGTGCAGACAACCGACCATGAATGAATTTTAAAACTAACACTTATTTTTCTATGACTTTTAATTGTATAAAAAACGAATGATTTTAAAATGTTTACACTTTATAAACGTGTTATCTTTTAACAACGTAAACATTTTAATGTCTGCATATAAATGAATAAAATAAGGGCCACAGGGCTACATGTGTGTGTGTCCAAAAAGTCTCTCCTTTCAGTTGGGCTACAGCCGGTCTTTATGTTGGCCCTCCGATGGCTGATAGGCCGGCCAAGCTCAGCAGCACCCAATCGATTGTGCCGGGAGGAGACGGCTGATCACCCAAAGTAGCATCACCTGGAGTGAACAAACACGAGAGAGAAAAACACAACACAAGCCAGGAAGTGACCTAGCACGTAACACTTACCACCTGCATCACCGTGTGGTGCGGTGCCTGCACTCCCTCCTGTCGGAAGAACCTCCAGCGCATTGTGAGGGCAGCTGAGAAGATCGTCTGTGCCTTTCTCCCCTCCCTCCAAGACATTTATAGCACACACCTCTCCCGAAAAGCCATCTGCATTGCAAAGGACCCCACCCACTCGTCACAGAGCCTCTTCAACCTGCTGCCTTCAGGAAGGAGACTGCAGAGCCTGCGAGCGAGGACCAGCAGACTGAAGGACAGCTTCCTTCACCAGGCTATCAGGATGCTGAACTCTCTCCCCTCTCTGCCCCCCTCCCTCCATCAACACTCTGAAACCTTCGTGTGTGTACAAGCACACATTCCCTTTAACCAGTCAATAAGCTGATTGTATTTTGCACTACACAATGACAGACACTATATGTCTCTTTATGCCAGGTTTATTTATTGTATGTTCTTTAGGTGAATATATTTGTATATTTTATATTGGTTATATTTAGTTGTGTATGCACTGAGGGATTGAGAGTAACGATATTTCAATCCTCTGTATGTCCTGTACATGCCGCAGAATTGACAAATAAAAAACCTAACCGTACCTAACTAATCCAACATGTTTTTCTGTGCGTGTTGAGCTCGCACACCTGTAAGCTGGCAGAACCCTAGACTGTTATACCTAAAGGAGCTTTAAGATGCTGAGAGGGTTCTCGGTCAGAGCAAGACGCAGAGTCTGCTGCTGAAAGCGTTTGCAGGTGTGCTGCAGCCGTTCTCGTATGGCGGTGTGACGTCCCACTCGAAAGAAGCGACCGTGTCTAATGGCGTGGGGTCCGGGTTGATGGTTCCATCCGAGGGCGCGTCTCTCGGCTCTGCGTTAGCTCTCACGTCAGGCTCTTTGTCGGGCTCTAAGTGGAAAAAAAAGTCGCGTCATAGCTTGTGTCAAACGAAGAATATTACATTCCTGCAGATGTTTCGAAGCTGCAAAAGTCACTGCTGCTGCAAAAGTCTTTCATGCAATGCTCGAGCGATCCTCACATTGGTGGAATAGAGGAGAATTATTGAGAAACATGGCAACGTAAATAAATAAAATAAATAAATAAAAAAATTTGAACGTAAGAAAGACAATCATAGGAAACATTTCCCCCTAAACCAAGTAATAAGGTTCTAAAAGTTCTATTTGTCACTTCAATCTGTAATTACTACATCGTGACTCATAGGAAATGTTACATACTGTGTATACTGACCATGAAATTAAAACATCACTCATTATTTGGTGTTTTACCCTGGAATTACAAATGAAAAAAGGGTGCATTTACTGTAGCACTTTGAGCAAACGTTATTAGATTGAATAAATAACACGCAGGGCTTCTTGGACTTTCATTTCTCACACACAAGATTAAAAGTATTAAATCAGCGGGGTGTTGCACTGCTACTAGTTTTGCAAACCACCACATGTCCCTCAGCTGCGGAGTTTAAAGCCCCGACGCTTTTATTCAGCACAAAAAGAGTGCCCAAAGCTTTGAAGGTTTCAACGCTAGTGATAACCGTATCGGCAAATTTAAGTAATGGGGTCTGGGTGTCACTTATAATTAACAAGGGGTAAAGGAGCAGAAAAGGGCTTTCCCGTTCTGTATTTCAAAGAGTACACAGTGAATACGTTATTTTACACTATATCCTGTAATTCTCCTGCTAATATTTCTGTATGCTTTCTTGTACTGCCTCTAGCAGCAGCAGCACATCGCCATTTCTTTTATTTATTTTTTGCAGCGCACACCTGCGGGTAGCTCCCTTGGTATGTGTGTCAGATCAAATTGAATGCCAAATTGATCTACCCTGCCGTGTTTCTCTCCATTCTGTGTCAGGATGACTTCTCTGTTCCGCTGTGGGTTAGCAAGAACTGTCCTGCACTGTATATCTCAAGAGAAGAGTGACATCTCCCCCCCCCCCTCCCTTGACTGGCTTCCTGCGCTTCCACTGACACTCCAAGGCAAGGCAAGTTTATTTATATAGCACCTTTCATACACGGATGCAATTCAAAGTGCTGTACAGAGACAAAGTCATGATTAAAAGGACAAAAAGAAAAAGCAATAGTTAAAACAAATCATAAATGAAAATACATAAAAAAGCAGTTTTAAAGATAAAATGTAGAATTTAAAAGCTACAGTGCAGAAAATTAGCTTCCTGAATTAAAGGCCCTAGTAATCAGTGATGTTTTCAGCCCTGATTTAAAGGAGTTTACTGATGTGGCAGACCTGAGGCTTTCTGGGAGTTTATTCCACATAACTGGGGCATAGAAACTAACACTCCAAACATCTCTAGAGACTAGACTGCGCCGCCCCGTTGTCCCTTACCTGCATTGCTCTGCTCTCGAAGGTCCTCCTCGTAAAGACGGCGCCCCCCAACCTCTCTTCCCATGATGCCGTCTTCCGACACCGACGGGTTCCCCAGCAGGAAGTAAGTGGTCATTTGGCCTTTGCCCTTTACCTCGATCTGCCCACGCTCTCGGATCCTGAACCCAGAATCCTTCAACTGACTGAAGAGGGGACAGGGGTGGGTTGAGGGGATTAGGTGGGGACATGCAGAGGGATATACATTTTCTATAGTATATATCTGAAACTTTCATTGAAATAATAGTACCGTAGGATTAACACCACGATTCGTATGATCGTGGATATTTAAACCTGCAAGAAGCTGAAAACAATCTCCAAATGCATCGTGTTTCAGATATTGTAGATGTCCATCCTGTCTGTGCTCCGAATCAGCAGCTGTCAGGACTTTTCTTTGCATACAGGATTGTATTTACTAAATACATACTAAACTAAAACTGCTGATGCCTCATTATTTTCAGATACTCCTCGGAACATGCATTAATTTTGCACAGGACCTTCGTGTATTTTCCACGATGAGTGTGTGCGGCACAAAGCGCAAAATGACCCATCTGAAGAATTTAGCGCGAGTGCGTTCGTTTTAATTCGAACCGTTTCATTGGTCCACTGTGACCTGTGACCAGTAATGTCATTGGTCTGATGTGACGAGGCTAAATGTTTTGGCGGCACGAAGCTCGTTAGCCCGTAAAAATCTATAAATTAGCCGCATCGTTGTTTAAGCCGCAGGGTTCAAAGCGTGGGGGAAAAGTAGCGGCTTATAGTCCGGAAACTATGGTACATGGCTCTGGTTTGCCAGAGCTGAGGAGAGCGACTGTAGTGACAGAGTTAGGCTACAGCAACTAGGAGCGAAAACACAAGTATTTTCTGTCCATAATTTATAATTAATGTGTAGATACAGCCTCAGACATCGAGGGATTTTACATTTTGGGGAAGAGATCGCTGATTACTACTCATTATCAGCAGATATCTGAGTTTGGATATGGGAGTCGTTATTGGAGAATAAAATGTCAGTGCATCCCCAGTTAAGGGTCCCTGACTCTATTTTGGGTCACAGCAGTTGGCTGGGGGTGAGACACACACACACACACACACACCTATATGTAGGAGTGCTGAGATGAATGTGGTCAGGGACTCCATGACTCTCCATCCTGGAGGCGGTGTTAACGGTGTCTCCGAACAGGCAGTAGCGAGGCATCTTCTCCCCCACCACCCCGGCTAACACCGGGCCGGTGTGGATGCCCACACGGATCTGAAACACACATACACATCGCGTCAGCGCATGCACGCCGGGAAGCGCGTGGTCTGCGCTGTAACACTCACGCAAGTAACAAGCGCGACGTCCGTTCCAGCCCCGCTGGAATTAGATTTATTAGTAATAACCCAAACCCAATTTACTTAAAATGCATAAACTTAATGTATTTTTCTTAATAAACCCAATGTTTTTTTAAATTTACAACCAGATATTTCACATTTTAAAATGTTTTTCCATTCACCCCCACTCCTACAACCATATCTAACTATAATACATTTTTTTAAAATAAGTCAGACCATCTTATTTCACATTTTAACAATGTATTAATGCTAATTTAAGGCAACTCTAAAGTCTGTTTTCCTGTGATTTCAATTATAATTGCAAAACTGCATTCCAGACCTTCTGAAATCACAGAAGAACAGTGAAATACGGTGGTCTGACTTATTTTTTTAATGTATTTAATGTAATAAATGTAAAATACATTGGGTTTATTAAGAAGAATACATTAAGTTTATGCATTTGAAGTAAATTGGGTTTGGGTTATTACTAATAAATCTAATTCTTAATTGTTTCAGTAACGTTTGACTGACCAATACTTATCACATTAAGTTTATCAGTTTGTTTATGTTAAAACTGTGTAATCCACCCTAATTGTGTCCCTGTTCCCCATTACCTTCTGTATTCAGAGTCCTGTGCCAGTTCGTCTTGTTGTATGTCGAAGAACCGGCATCGCTCAGTCAAATAACATAAACGTTTGATAGGTTTCCTTAACTGATATGTTTTGCCAAGCCTTGAGAACTTCTTTCCTCTTTTGAGTGTTTTTTTTGTTGAATTTATTATCTCGTCTAGTTCAACATTATTTTCTCCTCGTACTTTAGTAAAGACTCTTTGATTTTCACACTTTGTCTTTGTCTCGAGTCGTGCGTGTGGGTCGTAAAAATAAAAATGAATTACAATACATGACGTGTCAATTACTAAGGGTGAGCATAAATAGGTAAATCATAAATGATCTGACTCGATTAGCAATTCTCACCTGTATGGGTTCGCCCGTCACAGGGTTGGTGACCTCTCTGGCTGCTATCCTCATGCCCAGTGCAAAGTTTGCCACCCTGTGAGCATGGGTTTCTGTAGGGACCGGAACGCCACCCACCACCATGTATGCATCACCGATTGTCTCAACCTTCAAGGAAATCGATAAAACCCCCGAGGCAGTGACAAAAAACAGGTTATGACAGATTTATAAAAAAAATTTAAGCATATGCTTCACATATCATTTCCAAAACCGTCAACTGGACTTTGGATCTGATTAAAGGTTGACGAAATACCTGGATTTTCTAGGATGCGGTGCTTTTTTTATTAGCAAAGAACTGACACTTATTTTCCAGCCGGCGCTGATGGTGCACTGGTTTTATTTACAGATAAAAGCTATGGTTTCATACTCACCGTCTTCTCCATTCACACAGACATTGCGTACACACTGACAGACTATGTCTGGTCTCCTTTTGTCAATTCAATTCAGTTAAGTTTCATTTATATAGCGCCATATGACAAACTTATCTTGGTTTTTGTCACATACTTGAGCCAGGTTGTGACAACTGAGAACTACAGTATTTCTGCTTTCTCAGCCAAAAACAAATGCAGATCTTATTTAAATATTTGCCTTTTATGACTTCAGTTACAAATATTTAAAGCTGAATCTATATTCAATAAGGAATTTGAAAGGGTTCCGATTAAAAAAGCAAGTTTAATGGCGGAAAGAGCAACGTCAAAAGTGCATTTTAGCACAATTTTAACACAATAGCGTAATTCATTACGTCAGCTAGAAATAGGAATTCTAACCACCACAATGTCCACCCTAAAACCTCCCGTGGAGATGACAAATGGGATAATACCTTGTAGATGTCGTGTATGCTGGTGAGTCGGTCGAACCTGGAGTACATGGAGTTGAGCATGTGAACAACGTGGATGGGCTCGCAGGCGGCACAGATGTTTGTGAAGGTTACCACGTCGCTGAACAAAACGGTGCACACCTCGAACTCTCCTGAAAACGACAGAGTAACTTTGACAGAGCAACGGCCGGATGTGTGGAGAAAGACATGCCGGGTCCATAGGCACACTGACCCGCCTTCACACTCTTCCCGTCTTTGAGTTGATTGGCTATGTGGCGCGGCAGCATGGCGTACAGCAGAGTCTCGGTCTTCTCTTTTTCGACCTCTAGGTGCCGCGACAGAATTCTCAGCTCCTCCTGCAGACAAACCAAATAAATTATATTTCCCGTCCCTTCACTTCTGTACAAAAATAAAACCGAAATTTGGCTTCCATTGTCGGTGATCTGGTCATTTGGAGCCAGAGTCTGTGCAGGTGTGATCGGTGGGTATCGAGGTCCGGCCCATAAGGCTTCCTGAACCAACCACACAGTTGTCAATCATTGTATCTCCCCCCATTTGTTTAGCATCAAACAAGTAATTGAAACCAACTGTATCTGAAAAATGACCACTTCAACATCACTGGGATAAGATCTACCTAAAAAAGACAGAAACATGTATTTGACATGTACTTGGATCATTTTTATATACAGTCTATGTTGAAAAGACTGGAGGATAACGGCCGTACAAATCTCATTTTTGTAAATTGTCACTGTAAAAATGCTCGGAAATTAACAGAAAACACCTTCAAGGAACATTGTCTTGGTTTCTCATTAGACCTTGAATTGTCCCAGTCAATATAATCCAAAACTAGGATTAAAAAAAACTAATTATCTTAAAGAAATGTACGTGTTCTCACCTATGCTGAAGTTGTTCTTTCAAAAACACATCTTACCTTAACATATGGATTCTGTGGAGCTTCTGAAATGTGGTTAAAGTACTTGAGTGACAGGAAATGAAGTGGCAGTTGTGTAAGCATCGAGAGATTGTCAACAGTTAGATTGTACATAGATACAAAATATAATACAAAAAAATACTTACATACATAATATAAAAACATACATAATAAAAATGTAATAAAAATACATTTAGTTATATTAATCATCGTTCCGCTATTGAAGAATGAATCAAAATTGACAGCTTCTAGGTACCATTCTCCACCAGAATACCAACAACTTGCTGTGTGCTGCCTCATTTGAATGAATCTCCCACCTGTGCACCGCTCGGCACTGGACATGAAAATACCACACAGTTGGGCAAAGCAAATGTCAAGGTCAGACAAATACCAAAGAAAAACTGCGTGAGTGCTGCTTGTGCTGGTAAAATGAATGTAAACATTTGCTTGATCTCACTTTTTTCACTTTGCATAGTGAGATTGACATTTGGATTTGAAACTGAAATGTCATTTCATACAACTCTGCATATCTTAAATTATTCTTAAATGAAATTCCTAAGAATTTTACTTCCTGAAACTGTTCACACAGGAGGAATGCCTGTTCATGACAGGAAATACACAGATTATTTCTGGTTGTTAACATTTAAATTCAACAACATTGGTCTTGGACTGCAAACCAGGTATATGACATTATCAATTCTAGAGTGATATCATATGGAGACTTCCTAGGATGCACTGAGATTTCTGCAGGTATTTCTGCCTCCAGCGCTGTAGAATCTGGATCTGTGGATGCACTTGCTGCCCTCATGTTCCTGCTCACCTGCAGTTATTGTCCCCCCCCCCCTTCAACCTAACCGGTCGAGGCAGATGACCGCCCACCTAGAGCCGGGTTCTGCTCGAGATTTCTACCTGTTAAAAGGGAGTATTTCTTGCCATTGTCGCCTAGTGCTGCTCATGGTGGGAACGTTGGGTCTTTGTATGTAGGGATGTTGGTCTCGACCTGCTCCATAGATCCCTGAGATAACTTTATGATATGGCGCTGTATACATAAAATTGAGTTGAATTGAATATGCAAGGCTAACATTTACCGTTACTGTTTTGAAACGACGACAGCTAGCCAACCGAACTAAATATTACAATATAATATAACTATATATTATATTAGGCAGCTCGGTTTTATTTATTTACTGTACCTGATGCAAGTTCTACGTAAGTTAAGCTTTCTTTTTTGACTCCACACATGTTTCTGCTGTGTTTATTCTATATTCCATAAAGAATTTGTTTTTTTCACTGCAAAATGCAGCCTTTGGAAATGCATGGAAACACTGACTGATTTTACAATGTGGAAAGAAAGAAATATTTTCATCAGTGTGCAGTACTCACACTCATTATATTAATGTACTTTAACAATATCTCGCATCTTGTTTTACAGCTTCATGTAAACCAAGATGCCTGTAGGCAACATGCTCTGCTTTCATTAAATATTCCAAATATTCCAAACCACATATTGAAATGGAAAATTACTGTTATGTGTTCTAATTTATCGTAGGACCGTTGAGCTGTTTGTGTTTGTAAACTACGCTGCCATTTTGGGCAGGACTCTCACAAAATATCGCACGGTACCAAAAGCTGCTTTCCTACTTTTTTCCTCTCCAGCTGGTTGGTGAGCTCCATCTCAGCCAGACGCTGCTGATTGAGGAGAACCAGGTCCCTGGTGACGTCGTGCTGGGCCAGGTCGGCCAGGTGGAGGCCGACGTCTTGAAGTTCCTGGAGGCTTCGCAGCTTCGGGGAGCACAGGTACAGCATACAGCCAAGAGACTCCATCCATAACATCTGACCTACAGGGAAATTGAAACATCCAGATGTTAAAATGCACCCTGGGCTTACCCCAAATCTTGCCTTGATGTCCTTCTGTGTCCACAGTGCCTAAATAAGTAACGTTCTGTAAAACTGTGTAAACTCCAACATTCAGGTGAAGGCAAACATCACTGTTTATCTGCAGACATATCGAAGTGCATGTTAAAGTACCACTTGAAAGTCCAACTGGGCTCCAAGGCCCCGTGTGGTCGCTCATCTCGGTCATCTCGACCCCCCCCCCTGAAGTCATTGCCTATTTTCCACTGCGAAATTCAGACTACACCTTCACACACAATGCTAGCATTTACTGATCTTTCTTTCTTTCTTTTTTTAAAAAGCTTTTCTCAAAAAGCACTTTTACAGTAGAGGAAGATGAAGTTGATTCAATTTTTTTACACAGCTTGCAGTGTAGGTGTGTTGTTTAAAAAAAAAATGTATTAGAACCCACCTCTTAGCTTGAGCATGGTGTGTTTGTCTGTGTAGCTCTTCAAGACAAACTGACTGTTGATGAATTTCCTGATGCTCTCAATGGTAAAAGTAACCTGGAGGAGAGAGATAGAGGCTGCACAATACTAGTTTAATGTTTACTACTACTACTATAGCTCACTTTATTCCACTGCACTTTATAATTCTCTATTTGGCTTAAAGTTGCAATAGCAATTCAATTTATATTCAGAAATGACCTCTCTATTTGGTATTTTAAATTGTTAGTTGGAAGTTTGCTGTTCCCGTGTCAGATTCAAATAGCCACACATATTTAAGGGATTCAGGAAACAGTAAGCCTATATTATAAACAGGGCTACTGTTATGATTTGATCCTACTGATATCAGCCTCGCTGTTTGCTATTGGCTTTTCCTAAAGCCCCACGAGAGCGTCATTACATTACATTACATCTGATGAAAAATAATTCCCTCCTGCTGCTGGCTCACATGGCGACCATTAAACTGCCGCGAAGCAGTCACAGGAAAACCGCAGAGGGTTAAGCGCTGTTCACCAGAAATGAGTTTACAAAACGAGACAACGATATGGTAATTGAATGCATTTCTTGACAGGGATCAGTTTGAAATATTGCGGGGGGGCTGAAGAACTGCTTGCAAGATCACCAACTCCTTTTACTGTGCCCCGCTGTTATGCGGAACACTGCTCGCGGCCGCCCTAACGCGAAATCAGATTGCGGTCCCGTGGCTCCGAGCAGCTGAGCCAATCGCAGCGAAGCACGACAATGACTCAATGAATGAAAAAGGGAAAGTCCTCGACACACACATCTGTTCTGCTGCTTTCACGACTGGAAACATTTGCTCTCCCATTTCACCCTAACAAATATGCAATTACGCAGCCGTGCGCATAATTGCATTTTCTTTTTAATGCCGTACGTCTATTTTATTCCATTTTATCAAGATATCTACAGGGATTCTTTATGGGGATCTGAGGGCTGCCAAAATGCGAGTTACCCACCTGAACACACTGATAGAAGATAGTCTTCTGTGCCCACAGACACAGTTGGCCAAAATACCAACAAATCCAAATACCAAGTAACAAATTTCAACGTCTGAGCACTGCTTTCCCCAAAATTCATTACTCGACTGCGTTCTTTTATTTAAACTCTTACCAAATCTTTGAACTCTTGGATCTGTGACTGTGTTTTTACCTGCGGGTGTATAATGGTGAAGTATTGGTCCAGCTTAGCATTCGCGGCCTGGAGACCTGGGACAAACTTTTGGATGTTCACCCCCGTCTGCCTTACTTTCAGCTGACGAGGCGGTCCAGGACGTAGACCCGAGACAGGGAAAGACAGACGGGTGGCAGAAACACATGGTATCAGGATTCCACAGCATGAGTCAATGTGACTACTACTACTACTACTTCCAGGTTAGTCAAAATGACATTATGGATACAGTACCGGTCAAAAGTTTCCCATTTCCCATTCACTTGAATGGGAAAGTGTGTCCAAACTTTTGACTGGTACTCTATGTTGGGCGTGGACTAGTCCAAAAGCTGATTAAATGTTAAATGGGCTTGCCACACTGGGCCACCATAGCAACATTCCCCAGTTTCTCCAATCTAGTTTTTGTTGTTGAACCCCCGGGGCCACCGTACCCATGCTCTCACGGAGCTAGTAAAGCGTTCGGACGAGCGGAGCCTTACGTCTTCATCGAAGACGATGTGGAAAGGGAACGTATTGCAGAACGTTTTCTCTTCCATCCATAGCTTGGTCGGGTAACATGGACTGAAGGTGCGCCGGAGGCCGCCTGGGAAGTAAATCAAACGCACCCGTTCCGTTAGTGTTGGAGAAGCTACCCTTAAAGCATAGTGAACTAACCCCCGAATGATGACAGGATCTGGTTAGTGATGCATTTCGGCTGTGATATGCCATTTGTTTTTCAGCAATTTTTAATATAGTATAAAGTAGTTTTTTGACATTTAGCTGGAATTAGGATGTAGTTAGCCTAGCTTAGCATAAAGACTGCAATCAGGGAGCTACAGCGAGCTACAAGCTTTCTCCTTATTTCTCTCTTATTTTCTTCTACTGTTATTTCCTCCTCTTATTACATTTTATTGATATTCTGCAGATCTCCAATTGTGCTTTAATTTATGGTTATTTTTATTGTATTGTTGATTTGCTGCTGCTATAACACATATAACACACAAACAATTCCTCTCCCAGGATCAATAAAGTCTATCTAGCTATCTAAAAAAAACTACACCCAGCAATCCCTCTTTGTGGTTGCTACATAAACTCAGAGCGAGTATGTTTCCTAAATGATATGCCGAGTATAAACATATAAAGTTTACCTTTTTCCGCGAGAACCACAGCCTTGATCAGTTCCCAGCCACTCTTTTTCCCACCTAGTGACACACACCTGTCCCTCGTTGTTCTGAAAAATGCCTCCTGGGGACAAACACAGAGAACACGTGGGCCAAGAATCAGAAACACACATAGAAACCGAGCCGTGCACATGCATCCACAGACACCCACCTCTCCATCACTGGAACGGACCTGGGCTCTGGCCTCGCTAGCCTGTTTGGTCTGTCTGACCAGAAACACAACGTGCTCCTTCTTCCCGGTCCGTTCTTCTTCCTCATATTGATTGAGAATCACCATGGTCACTTCGCTGTCAAAAAACTCTCTCGCAACTGCCTCCATGATGCCTGCAGCGGGATGGAAACATTATTAAAAGTTATTATAATAGCTGTCTACTGCATGATATGTCGTTATTTTGCCTCTCCCACTGCCCATTAATCCTGTGGTCGGTGGTTCAATTCCCATCTGGTTTTGTCTACTAAGTCTTCTTGAGCAAAACTTAATCTTAAATTGTTAATGGAGGCTAGCACTTTGCATGGCAGCCCTGTCATCTCATCTCTATACACCACCGCAATGGGTTTGAAGTGAAACAAACAAGATGTGCTGACACTGCAGACTTTCCGCTTTGATTTGAGGGTCTTTACATCCAAATCAGGTGAACGGTGTAGGTTTCTATATGTGCCTCCCACTTTTTTTGAGGGCTGAAAACCTGGATGATTTGTAAGGGGGGCCCTAAGCATCAATGAACATTTTTGTTTAATAAAAAAGTGATAATGTAAACATCAGAGCAGGCATCTTTAGCCAACCATCCCATTTAAACACCCCCCATAATGCTTGTGGTTTGTAAAATTTTCCATGAAAAATAAAAAAGCACCAGCCTGCGTTCACAGTCAGATACAGCTGTGACTCACTTCTTTTTCCGTGGACACACGGCTATGAGAGGATTGTGATCTGAGGACTCCCAAACTTGACCAATTGTTTGATATTTAGACAAAATACCTTCAAATAAAAAAATGTTCACCATTATAACTTGTTTGGATGTAATACGGGTAAAATGGGCAAATTAATTAGTTGCCATATGACTGAAAGAATTGCGATATCCCAACCAAATGATATATTAGTCCACTTTTGTGTACATTTCTAGTCAATGAGCCTATACAGTTTTAACAATGCTATTATTACCATACATTCCAAATAACTATCTTAATTATATTAATTTAACTGTAAATATTGAGTTATACATTTTACTAAGTTTAAGTTGTATTTGTTTAGTTTATTTAGTTATGGTACTTTCCACAATTGCGCATTGTTGCCATATGGCACTACCCCCCTTTAAATAAAAAATGTTACACTTTTTTCTTTTTTTGTAGTATATTTTTATTTAAACCTAAAGTCCCTTTTGTTTACGCACTTCCTGGTGCCTAGAGAGCCCCAGGCAAGACAGCATGTGAGCTTAAAGCCGTCAGACAGACTCTTTGGAGTTGGACAGATTCAAAGTGAGGAAGAAGAGGTTTTACATGATCCTGGACTGGACAGAGAAACCTCAAGACCATAAAAGAGAAGCAGTTGGACGCAGACGTGGAGGTGTGGAAGAAACAGAACTGTACAAAATCATGCCCCCAGACTCGGAAGGCAAGCCGTTCCCCAACTATTTACAGTAAGTCAGCAAATGGAAGAGGGAAAAGTGCAGACTTGCTTATTTATAGTAAAAGTGTAAAGGCATTATATTGCATCCCATGGTTTTTTTTTCTTCTTAGGAGCAAAGTAATCCATCGCACAGTTCTCTGAATAGCAAGGGCGGCTATAAGATAGAATCAGTGAAATGGCAGCATGCCTTATCATCAGCAACAGGTATAGACAGTCAGCTCAGTCCAGTCAGAAATGGATAAAAAAAACAAAAAACGGGGGAACTTCTAGAAAGGATTTCGGATGTAACAATGTACTCAGCATCTAGGAATCTCCCATTCACGGGGGAGGGAAATCAATCCTTTATGAAAGAGAAATTTCCATTGTATGTAATGCAACTCCAGACATTTCCCATACTGAGCTAAATGTATTCTGCTGTGTCGGATATGTACACCAAGATAAAGTTTAGGGAACGGGTGAATGGGAAATAATTTAATTTAAAGACGGGCAGTGGCATTTCTAACCATTTTGAGTGCACTGGGAAGTCTTTATTGTCATTGTACATGGTACAACGAAATTAGAAAATGCAAATTTTTAAGGTGCTAGAACAATAATAAATAAATAAAAACAATACTAAAATAAGCCATAGATAAAAAATAAATAAAAACATCACACACATCAGTACATAAATAGGAAATACCAAACCATTTAAAACAATTAAGGCAGTTTTGTTTTACTGAAATGTTTTATTTATTAATTGGGCATGGTTTTGAAAAAGACTGCCATGGTCAAGGCTATGTCATCCCCAGAAGTATCTACCTTTTTGCCGGTGAAGACACAACGTGCACCATCACTGTGTCTACCATCGATCACTGAGGGCGTAGTGTGCTTCTTGCCTGACCAACAAGGCCAAATCTGAGGCAAAAAGGTCTGAAAAGCTACTTCGTGTCTTTCAAGGCAATCATCCATGCTCCCTTTTTGGGTTGAAGGTTTTTGCAGCGTATTCAGAATAGAAACATCATTCTTCAGTCAGGAAATATTTATCTGGACACTGAAGTAGCTCACCATTAAAAAGGCACTACAGGCAAGAAATGCAGGATCTGGGTAATCAATGGGATTCTACTTAGTTTGTCAGTGAACAGAGAAGCCGCCAGAAAAAAAGACATAGTAAGTGAACATAAGTCAGACACTGGGTTTTGCAACACACTGATTATACTATAGAGCCACATAAAACACTAACATGGACATGTGGTTCAACACGATTGCAACTACATGCAAGGGTTTTTCACTAATAATTGCATTTAGGAAAATGTCTGAAAGCCACATTTGTGAGTCTTTCACCTGTAGAGCTCCTA
Organism: Nannoperca australis; assembly: GCA_036023655.1. NCBI lineage: Eukaryota > Metazoa > Chordata > Actinopteri > Centrarchiformes > Percichthyidae > Nannoperca > Nannoperca australis. The sequence continues at coordinate 2,790 of JAVQJD010033200.1, read as the reverse complement.
GATGCCGCAGCTTTAACCTTAACCTGTTCTAACCAAGCCTGAATGATGGGCAAAATTCTGTTTATTTTATTTATAATGAGTATTCTTTTATTTATGTTTTTTTTTTAATCTTCTGTTGAATTTACTCACAGATGCTTGTTCTAGGTACCACATATATGCCTGCAGTCCTTTACTGTAGTTTATCAGTAATAAATTAATCAGAAACATGGATCACTGGTAATTTCTTCATTGAAACTAACAGCAGTTGTGTAATTCTTTATAACAAAGCATCATAAATCTCAAGACAGGCAGCTATTGATGGCATTACATACCAAAAATGGTAATACTGTTAATATATGCAAAGGATAAAGGCGATTTTAGGTTTTCAATTACAATTGGCACAGATATTTTAGTAATTAAAAAAAGAACCAGATGGAGTTTTTATCAATACATTTTGATAAGGATGAATCACAGCTCAGATCCCTTTTTTTTATGGCTCACATCACTCAAAAATGTGAGGGATTAGGCCTACTTCAAGACATTGCGCTTATTTCATCAGTGATATATTTTACAACCTGTGTTTTTTGTTTTATAAATATTGTGACCGTAGTCTAAAATGATGTGAAAATGCATTGTTTTTAGTCAAACAACATCAAGTGTTCATGGGGGAGGACGCCACAGCTCAACCACAGCACCTAAGCCCTCCAGAAACCTCAGGAAAATGCTTCTTCAACTAGCAGACAGCCACCAGAGGGCAGCGGCACACTGTGCAAAACTTCCCTGGATGTTGTGGCTGCAGTACAGAATAGAAGAGTAATACATAAGACAGAGAGCAGATGGGCAAAAAGAAAATCAAATGTCTGGAACAGAAGGTGAAGAGCTAGTCCTTCAAATCATCATCTGTTGTTTGGAAGTATTTCAAATTTAAGGCAAGTGATGTTAAGCACGGGCGAATCATAAGCAAAGAGTGCATGAGACTTGTGTCAAAGCGACACAACTACTGAAAAGAAAACACTGTTCACTTGTTCCACCTCAGCTCCACTGAGGATTTTTGTGTCTCTTTAGTCATTTGATTGACTTTCCAACACCAGCAAACATTGACAGTCACTACAATTTACCTTCTGACTCTGGTAGGGGGAGTCACCGCAGATTAACCAGATTTTAGGGGGCCATATCCTGTTTTTTTATTTTAAGTAATGTGACTACTTTTTCAATGAACAATAAGTCACTCGTAATCTATTACACTTTTCAGGTAACTTGCCCAACACCGCCCTAGAATAATTGGTGTGTCTGATGATTCAATATAGCCACAGCCGCTAGTTAAAGCCATAACAAAGCAATTTGTAACATGCAAGATCAGGATCAATGCAGTGGATTGAGGGTTTATTTTGTTAAAAATTTACCAGGTACAATGTGATACAGGCCCTTCCTGTCGGAATAGTAGTGAAGTAGCATCCTCCCATCGTCTGTCATCTCCACTCGGAAAGACGGTGCATTCATTTCCTTAAAAACAGGAGGTAGAGTCAGTTCAAACAAACAAATAATATAAGCCGGAGATAAAGATAATCTGTCCTAATTTATTTTCTAAGCTTTTTCCTCAGAGCAGATCCACACTGAAACTAATATATCATGCAAAACACTGCAGGATACTAGATGTTATAGGAAACCATCAAAGGAAACCTGTACTAATTAGATGTACTGTGCAGCTATATAAAGTAGGATTTATAAGTAAAACATACATTTATATGATAAGATTAAATATTTTCATTATTAAAATACTGAATGTGACATCCCTGCGGTGACTGAGCTCCTGAACCCTTGGGGGCCCTGGGTTGTCTGTAATGCGTGACTGCTGGTTGACTCTGAATGGATTGCAAGAGCCTAGCCTAACTTTAAATATAACCTGCAAGCTATCATATCGTTAAGAATCCTGAAAATCACATTCATGTACCACATTGGTGATCCTTGGTGATGATAAGAGGTGAGCGGTTTTGCAGTAATGTGTTTAATGTGAGATACTTAACACTGCCGTGCTAGGCTAGCGGACCTGTTGGTAATGAGTCAAGTGACATAAAGTGCAATGTACGTTTTATTTTGTTATCTGATGTGAGATGTCATCTGTTTTCCCATGTGTATTGTTGCGGCCATTTTGAATGTGTTACAGTGGAGCAGGAGTAATACGAGCGGTAGATTAGATAGCAGTGTTGTAGTCAAGACCAGCTAAACCGAGACCAAGACAAGACCAAGACTTTGAAGGGTCGAGACCAAGACCAAGACCAAGGCAGGTTGAGAGCAAGATCAAGACGAGACCAAGACTTTGAAGGGTAGAGACCAAGACCAAGGTAGGTCGAGAGTCAGCTTTCTTTCTAAGAGCCGATAAAAGCTTGACGTGGTCCCCCGGCCGTCTCAGGAAGCATAACATTGCAGCACGTTTTCTTTTGGATGATGTTTTGCACATGAACTCTATGTTGTCGACATCTCCCCCCGCTCTCAGACAGCCACAGCTTCTTCTCCATGTCTCCCGCACTCGCTTTCTTTGAGTGTGTGAAGGCGTGGCAGCCGCTAACGCTAAACAGACGTTTCCAATTAAAATCGAGTCGGTTGGCATTTGAAGCAGGACATTTTACACCCAATCACAGAAAATTATTGTGAAAGTAAAAGCTGTAAAAGTAGCGGCTTATAGTCCGGAAATTACGGTATATTTCCTATGATGAGAAAGGAGAATAAATCCTGCAGGCGAGCTGAACGTTTTCGGCCTCTTTGCTTCTACATGCAGGCGGGCTAATGGGACGCTAACAGTAATAATGACAC
>JAVQJD010033190.1:0-12399 GCA_036023655.1 Nannoperca australis | reverse complement strand
CCCCCGCCCCCCCCCCCGACCGGCTCTTCAGCAACGTGAAGCACGGGGCATCAAATTAGATTTCAAATTACGTACGACCCTTTCGCACCACAGATCCTGGAGACGGGCTCGCCTCCTCTCCACCCTCGTGGTGCCTTCGCCAATGGAGCGTCAACGCGGTGCTTCCTGTCCCAGCTCACAGCCTCGCCGCGTCATGACAGGTTGGCAATGTTGGCAAGGAAGCGCTGAGCCCACCACTCCTCCAGGTCTATGGGCACAAAGTCTGCACGGAAACAAAGACAACAGAGGGGACAGAAATTAAAGCATAATCCATGTTCTGTCATTGATTCACTTTGTAATTTAATTATTCATGCATTGGTTGGTTTTTCTTGATTGAAATGCAAGAATTTCAAATCGGTGTCAAAGTTAAAAACCTGTCTAGAGGGAAAACAAGGATCAGAAATATAAATGGACAATAAACGTTCAAAGGTGCTCTTTAAAAAAAAAAAAAAAGTAGTACAATGCCATGCCAACAAATCTGTGATGCTGTATTTGGACACAGTGGTGTTTGGAGCTAAATGCTAATGCTAATATGATCACATTGAGGATGCTGACATGAAGAAGAGTTGAGTTTGGTGTGTTAGCATGCTAACATTTGTTAATTAGCACAAAGTACAGCTGAGGCTGATGGGCATGTTATTAGTTTTGCAGGTATTTAGTCATAAATAGATAACAGATTATAATAGATTTGAGATGTTCTATTTCTCATATTATAAATACTGTTTATAACAATCAAGCACCTCGAATCCTAAAATAAACTTGAAATGTGTCCTTTTAAGAAAGTCTGTCACAACCTTGTGTGTGTGAGCCAAGACGAGACATGCTACAACCGCAGTACGGTTACGCAGTACAGCAGTTCGATTCTCATAGACCAAAGAAGAGTTAAACATTTGCACAGACTATTACAACGGTTGCCCCTCGGGGCTGCAGATACAGCCGAGCCAAAAAGCACTCTGCGAGTGATTCCCGTGCAGACACGAGAGCAGCCATTCAGCTTTCCTGTGGCGTTTAATTAACTGGGAATACAAAAGAAACATGGCGAGATCGCTGCTTCAAAGTTCAGGGGGGTTACAAAGCAGGAAAGGTGTTATCTGCTAGGATGCCATAAAACACTGAGTAGTGAGATTAGATCTAATGGGGGTTTATTCACTTTGTCGTCCGGATCTTGGATGAAGTTAAGCAGGTGAACGAACGGGAATTGTGCGCTAATAAAAACGATCCCTGTGTAAAAGTGGAGAGAGGAGATGCGGGTACCCACTCTTCATCGCAGCACTGGGAGTCTTCTCAGTGTACTGAACGGGCCCCTGGCTGTCAGTCGACTCCCCACCGTCCCCCAGCTTCTGCTCCACCTCCTGCCACGCTGCAAGCAAACAAACACACACATGTAGTAGATGCCTTATTCACTTGAACGCATTCTTGGTTGACAGGAATCTGTTGGTCTGAACTCACACACTCGGACATCTGCTGTGGGATAAGGATTCACAGCTTGCCCCCCCCACCCCCACCCCCACCCCCACACCCCCACCCAGATAAGCCTCAAGGTTTTTGGGCTTGCCTTGAACACTTTCTGCCACACATTATTTACTTACAGTTTTTATATCCTGTATGACTTAAAAACTAATGTGTGGATGCAAATCTAACGAACACATACCTGTAAACCAGTTGTATGTGTTCATGGGGGGGGGGGGACAGAGGGGGACAGAGGGACAGAAGGGTAAACGTCTGGAGGTTTGTTGTAATTTCAGTGTTTTTGTCATAGTCGAACGTCCGGCTGGAGAGAGACCCATCAGGTTTTCTGTGTTAGCCGGAGGTGTTTCTTTAGGCCACAGAGCGGTCGTTGCTGGCAGCCGTCCAACAGCAACACTTATAGATGGCTTGATGCCGATTCAGCTCTACAAGTCATTCATCTCCACCAGGGCATGCTGGGTAAACTTGAAGTCCGGATTTTTAATCATTGTTGGGTTTTACGGACTATAACCAACACTCTCTTCTGTGTTGAAGAGAGTCTCTGTTGGAAGTTACTTGAATTCTTGCAATAGTGCCACATTACATTTCATTTGTGAGGCTGCTGTTGAATGTGTGTGTGTGTGTGTGTGTGTGTGTGTGTACCAAAGAATAAGTAAGAAACAAATTGGGGACTAACTGATAAGTAATGATTATCTAACAAGCTTAAAGTAGGACTGCAACTAAAGATTATTTTCATTATCTATTAACCGGACAATTATCATCTTGTCAAACGAATGATATGACGTCTATAAAATGTCAGAAGATTAGAAGATTCTGAAAAACGTCTAAATCGAAATTTCCTAGAGCCCAAGGTGATGTCTTTAAATTTAAAAAAATTTAAATCTTAAATTGCATTGTTAATTTGTCCGACCGACAGTCAAAAACTCAAACATACTCAGTTCATTTTCACATAAACAAAGAACAGCAGCAAATCATCACACTTGAGCAACTGCAACCAGCAAATGTTTGCCATTTCTTTCTATGAAATCAGTTATTAAAGATTGTTGCCGATTAGTCAGTTAGTTCACTAAATCAACAATGTGTCCAATTGTGACACCACAACAACCAATCAGCTAGAGTGCGACTGCTCAGTCAGGAAGTAACAGAGGAGTACAAACAACAACAAAGAGAGAAGAGATGTGCCCACCACAGTGTCCCAGTTTCAATCCTCACAACCTGCGACCTTGGAAGCTTGAGAGAAAGATCTTCAATCCGTAACAGGCTTCAGGATTGGCCTTTGAGGTCTGACCTTACACCGTGACCCACTTCCACTCGTGTATTGATCCTGCGACCCTCACCTTCATACACAAATCTGACGTTCTCCTCATGTGCAGCCGTGAATGCCTCTGCTGGGCCGGCGGTCTTCTGCGTGGCTGCGCTGTGGTAGCGCTTCCCGTTCAGACGATTGAACACGATCTTTGGGGGCGGAGAGCTGGAGAGATCAGACGGTTGTTGGTTAATGAATGTAGCTCAGGGATTGGGACAGCGTGCAACAAAACACAAAACAGTTAATTATCACTGTAATGGGAAAGAAAACTATGTTGGTTGCAAGTTAACTTCTAGAAACTTGAGACTGACAGGCATGTCGGCACCATATGGTGATGCCTGCCGCCTCAGGTTATGTCTTTAGTTCTTAGAAACATTTTGCAGGAAGGTTCAGTCTTGATCTTCGTCATTTGACAAATCAAAGCAAATCCTTGTTTTTGCAGGGCTCTAAACCACATCTCTCAGTCAGAGTTTTTGTTTAATCGGTGCTTAATAAATGACCGAACGTAACAGTCTCTGTACCAGAATGCCTTTCATTAACTCCCAGGAACGCTCTGTGTAATGTAGACTTGCAACATTTGCTCCAAATGCAACACACCTTGCAGTTGCAATGCATTCTGGTCATTTGAGGCTTGCTGTTGCAACATAAATGACCTATTGTTTTTGCTTCTTCTGGAACGGATGTCACCCTGTACAGATACATTTTAAATATGAATGCAGATATGAATAGTATTGACCCACTGACACCAAAACCTGATTTTTTAAATCTTACTAGTTATAAAAAAGCCCATTTTCTGCTGTCAAACTCAGCTGAAGGTGTACTAGATATCACTCAATTGCCAGTTTATTAGGTATGCCTCGCAAAAACTAATGCATACTGATGCATTCCCGTAAGAAATGTCCCTGTTTTAGAGGTGTTGTTGAACTTCCTGGTAATTTGGGGGATTTGCAAAACACTAATAGGTGTTTATAATATTTTGTCCACCTCATTTCTATCAATGAGGTAGAGATGGTGTAAAAGATGGTTTCGCTAGGTGCTAGGCGGTCTATGAACTGGCAACTGAGTGTATCTTCAGGTGATGTTGGTATTTCCGAGCAGCACCTGAAGGAAGCTTAGGGACTCCTGCTTGCATACCTCCACAGCGGGTCGGGGGGGGGCAAAGTAACGAACCGGCTTCACGGACCCTGAACACCGGTCACAGGTAGAAGAGACGCCTGCTAAATCGCGCAAGGTCACGCGGTAACGGGCGGTGCCGCCGTTCTGGCCGAGAAGCTGCGGGGGGGGGGGGGGAAGTTGTGTCCGATAATGGATGCAGGGTGGACGATCCATTACCCAAGTCACAGCGGCGCGTTACATGATCGCACTCACGGCGCGCGTGCAGGGTATTTTGGGCCCACGCTATTCAGACAGCCCACATAAACAATCTTACGAATAGAAAACACACCAACAAGCTACTTACTTTGACGAGAGCCAAGACGTCGGCTTGAGCTTCAAGTCGCTGAATTTGCTCTCGATTTGTTGCGTGGGACCTTCGAGACAAAATTCAGGGTTAAATAGTTTCTCCCTCTGCAGTTTACCTTTATCTCGGTGCGTGCAAACACTGACCCTTTTTTTAAATGTTGCTATGATCCCAAACTTTCCTTTTCGCGGTACAAAAGCAATCTGATGTTGCATTGCATCATGCTTCAGATAGCCTACAGTCACTAACCTGTCCTCCGTTGTGTAACAAGTTTGCTGGGACCTCTGGTGATTGTGTACATTATGTGAACGCCAGTAACCTCCAGAAATTCTGTAGTGTCTGTGTTTTAGGACTGTCTGTCTTGTCAGTTATCAGGTGACTGTCCTCTGCAACTTCCAGTCCTCTGTCCGCTCCTCCTGACGCAGCCACGATTAAAAATAAAATAAATTAAAAGAATTCGCAACGTCGTATTTTGTTTCCCAGGTCAGCTGCTCCAGAGTCGGCCTGAAGCCTGCAGGAGACTCTCTGACTTGTTGTCCGCTGTAAAGTATCGCGTACCCGGCTGCGCCTCCTAACCAGCAGGTGTTCGGCTGTAATGAACCGACGTCCGCTGCTCCCGCCTGAGGTTGCGTGTAGGTCATCCAAGGAGAAAGCGGCTCCGCGTGCCGGGGGATCAGTCAGTCAATCGGAGCGAGGGGGGGACACTGTGGCTCTTGACATCCGTGGGAAGTGACACTCCAGGCCGGACACTCTTTCCTCTGTGCTCCGCTGATGGTCCCGGACTGGCTGTAACGCATCTGCTCTCTGACGGAATACAAGGACACTGCACACTTTGATAAATTTCACCAGAACGTAAAGCTACCATGCTTGGACAGCGTCAAGCGACGAAATGAATTGCATGACTTCCGGTCAGAACTTTCAAAATAAAACACGCCTCGATTAAAAATCCTATTTCGATGCCAGTTTGAACACTAATGCTACATCAAATCACCAAGCACTATTTAAAAGATAATGCACTACAAGGTTGTGATATAAATTATATAAATAATGTATGTACTATTTGGCATCTTGTCAATAAATAAAAAAATAAAAATAAATGTACACTGCCCATGGACTGGGAAAGTTGTGATTTTTGTTAAAATGAATAGACAGTGCGATGAACCAACACTAGCTTTTATTTATTCAGTGCAGAGTAGTTACAATTAAAACACGGAGGAATCTAGAGTAAATGGGACATAGTTTGACAACAATATTATTTTCAATAATTTTAGCATCACAAAATGAAACTGCATTCTTCTTCACGTTATGTATCTGTATAGTTGGACAGCACAGCATATAACTAATGAGTGAAGAGATACAGTATGTTCTTTGTGTGGGTGTGTTTTGGGTAAATGTGCAGCACAACCATTGCGTATAATAGTGCCTGAAATGTACTTCTTTATAATGTGCAGTTATTTTCTTACTAATCAAAACGGCAACCCACCACTGACATGTCTACTTGTCAATTTTGAATTTGGTCGTTAATTAATTACTGGGTATCTCACTAGGATTTTAAAGTGTTCTACGATCCACTTTGTCTGGCTTTTACTTTGAAGTAGAAGCATCTTCATTTCCGCTCTCGTTGTTTCTGTCCGGTCAGACTGCTTTACGGAGCTGGGCAAGCCCCTCAGTGACGTCTCGGCACGCCCTCAGACGGGGTTGTGGAGGAGGAGCTCCAGCGCTCACCTTTCACCTATTAAACTAAACACGCAGATGGATAAACGTGTTTCAAACTGTTAAATAAAACCTTTTCCTGCAGTTTGTAGATTTGCTTTGAACCCGATTGCATATCAAATACAATCTAAGAGAGCCTTACGAAAATGTACCATTTAACTGATATTTCTAATGACTGACAGCATGCATGCTGTCACACAGTAGCTTATAATAAACGTTATTTTCTCTACCTGTAGGCCATCGCTACAGCAATCAGATAAGGGCCCCTGTAGGATCTTAGATATATCACGAGTTATTATCACAGGCACCATGTGGTTCGGGTGAAAATGGCCTGAGCGGCTCTACACAATGTGAGCTGACGGTCTGTGTTCAGTAACTTTAGATCAACCGGGACAAGAAGCGGCTCAGACAGGCTTATCCAAGGTGATATCCAACCCTACACCTCCCGCTCGCCCCCATTCATCTGCACTATCTTGGCCAATGACCCGAGACTCCAGGCCAAGAGGCTAATCATCAACAGTCCACACTACACATGCTTGGCAGACCAGACATGGTCAAACGATTGTGTTGTAGAAGATATCTTTATCAGATGTCACACCGCCCCTGTATGTTTCTAGAGCAAATAGATGTTTAAGACAGTGTGGACAGATGTTCAATATTAAACAAAGTAGTTGATACCCCCCCCCCATCAGGAGAGAGCACCTTTCTTCAAAATAATTTGTTCCCAGTATACCCAAGAAAGGTAGTGCAGTTCACATTTATTTTGACCTTTCTATCCCTGGTTGCGTCATCTGGTAAATAGAAAATAAAAGCATTTATGGCTTTCATAAAGTATTTTTTCTGTACAGTGTGTCAATGAGTACCTGTAATGCCATTAGATATCAGCTAATCTTTAGGGACCCATTAGGTGTCCCAAGGTCTCAGCTGTCCCAAAGAACAGTGAGAATACATCAAACAACAGACAACAATTTCACTTTAAAATGAGATATCCAGCATTTTAAACATTGTTTCCACCCACATAAACACATACAATCATATATGATAGATTTTAAATTTGTCAGGTCTGCTTAGATTAAATTAAATGCAGATGAGATTGATATTTGGGTCAAAGAGCATAATGTCTAGCTTTCTTATTCACTTATTTCAGAGCACCGTCGAGTCTGAAAAGCTATAAACTTCAAGGTCTGCCTTTTTACACCTACGGTGCAAAGATCAGGCATAACCAGTCTCGAAAAGATGCAGAGAATCTAGTCCATGCATTTGTTACAGCAAGGCCGGATTATTGAAATTCCCCATCATCAGGCTGCCCCAATAAGTCCTTTAAGACTCTCCAGTTGCTCCAGAATGCTGCGGCACGTTTACTGACAAGAACCAGGAAGAGGGATCGTATTTCTCCAATATTATCTTCTCCACACTGGCTCCCTGTAAAATCCAGAACAGAATTTAAAATCCTCCTCATCTTCAAAGCCCTTCAATTTCTTATTCCTACTTAATGCACTGCTCATCCCTTACTGTTCCTAGGCACTGTCCTGCTCGGCTTTCATTTACTGTACTGTGTTACTAAATTGTACCCACGGGTAATTCTAATTCCTCATCTTGTAGCTGAACAGAAGCGTTTAAGTTTGTGGTTACAGGAGACGGATATGACGGAAGAAAGCTGAAAAGGTGCTGGAGTCAGTGGTGTCCGCTCTACACATACAGTGGCGTCCAGAGTCCACCTACATGAACCAATTTATGCTTTTCAAACAAAAGGCCACATAATCTTTTTTTAAATGTTAATTTCTAAATATATTATCATGATAAGGCGTATGTACAATATAAACTGAAAACAAAAGCTGGAAGCTTCTTTTTCAGACCATAAAGTGGCACAAAAGTGACGCAAGGTCAAAAACTCACTATTTATATGCCAATCTTGTTCTGTTCTACATTTCAACTCTTTGTGTGCATTTGTCAAAGATGTGAAATGTTTATTTATATTTGTTGTAAGTATGCGTGTTGCACGATTGCTAAAAATCCTTTCTCTGTAGTTTACTTCAGACTGCTGGCCTCCGCTGAGTAAAAAAGGTACTGTAGGATATTACAGGTCTTGAAAGACAGTAAGACAGACAAAACAAAATGATCACAGTCCTGAGTTGGTGAAAACAGTACGTTTGATTAAGGATCTATTATAGACACCAATTATCAAAATGTCTATAAATGCACCTCAACATGTATGAAGTGCATTTATTAAGAATAGCACCCAGTCTGGTCAGTTTGATTTCTTCAAATAAAACATACACACACTCACACTGATGAAAGTGTGCATGGGAACAAGAGAGTGGCATGTGCTCTCTTACTGGATGCCACATTATTGGTAAAATGGTCCTCTCATATGGATCTTTTTAATGAGTGTGAACACATTGTGTGGACGCGTCGTGTGTTTCTCAGTAATGGGGTTCGCAGTCTTCCACGAGGCTGTCTGTGATGTAGTTGACCTGCAGCAGCTCCTGGTAATACTCTTTCTCCACTTCTGTGTTGACCGTCCAGGCTACCACCTCCACCCCCCTCTGGGCCCAGTACTGGATGTAGTCCCTGCAGACGGCACACAGAAACACGCGAACAACACGATTAGGACCTTTAAAAGCGACTATAGTCCATTGTTACACAGGTTGTTATAAAATCTCTTCTAACAGTCAGTCACGAGTCAAGTAGTCTGATACGACGTCTTAGCTAGTCCTGAAATATTTATAACATACGATATAACAAAACATAAAAACCCAGGATGTAATAATGCAGGTTGATTTGTCCCTACATGGGGTTTACCAGTAACATGTTCTTCCCGCACAGTTCAAAACAGCCCTTTGGTTTTAATGGCCCTGACGTTAAATACAGAACTTAGATTCTAGTTGCAATGAGAGTTTATGACTGTACGGTCTCAGCTGCAGAAACTCACAGCGAGACTAAGTTCTTCTGTACAAGGAAGGCTGAGATGCCACAGAGCTTCCACAGGATGTGGTGGTGCGCCCAGTCCAACACGATGTCCATCAGTGTCGTCCAGTGGTGTTTCCAAGGCGACGAGAAACGCGGGGCGCCGTCCCCGAACCGGCTCAGGCTCCATGGCCGGTGGGTCAGTGCCGTGACCACTTCTGGGTCACTCTGTCTCATCTGGGCCAGAGTGGAGCAGAGGCAGAGTTCGCAACACGATGGATACAACAGCAATGAAATATACGACAGGAATGTGAGCAAATATTAAAAATGTATTTAATCAGTATCAATGTGTGAGACACCTATGAGACAGAAAAGAAAGACAAAAACTAGCCTGTTGCACATCATTTTGGCTCTTTTTTCTAATGTGGCTCTAACAATAAACGCATGTATTTATACCACACGGTTCGGTCTAGGATTCTCAGCTCAAAATGGCCTACGAACTTAATAACTGTAATTTGTGTTTTAGCATGTGCAGAAAATAAAAGTATATATGATTGACTTTCATCCACAGAGCCAGAGTTGGTGTGCCAGAGATGATGAGCCACAGCCTTCAGCATTGGCTTCCCACGGACAGAATATCCATACTGACATTGTTCATTCAAAGTCCGGAAAAGTTATATTTCTGGAAATATAGCAAACGTGCTAACTCATTTGTAACAGCATCACCTTAGGTGCAAGTTTATCGTTCTGCAGTGGTCAGGCTTCACTCAATCAAACAATTTATAATCATTATATTATAATGTAGTATTTATGCAACAACACGGGAGAGGTGGGGTCAGAACAAACCATTGCATTTGGTGTTGTTGGCAGTAACGTGTGCAGACTGGTTACCCAAACTTATCAAAAGCCTCATTTATGAACCAACCGCTTTTGTTCCACTTTTGTTGTTTGACAGTTAAACACAGAAAATCTTGCCATTGTTCAGGTAGAGTATACCACTGTACGAACACCCTGAAAAACTTCAGAGAGTCCTCTTACCCTGTAGATGACTTTGGGCTCAAAGGAGCAGACGATGCTGCTGTTGTAGAGGACTGGATGTTTCTTATACAATTCTTTAAGGGCTGCAGCTGCCTGGAAAGGGAGGAGAGACACATTGTAGGACAGTCAACTGTTTAGAGTTGTGTGTGTGTGTGTGTGTTCCTATCCAACCACAGGGTGGTAACTAGCAGCTGTGTGAGTGTAGACACCCTGCTGTGGGCCCTAAACTCAAGAAGTTCACTGGCTGGAGCAACAACCGCCAGTGCAGCTCTGCATTCCTTACACATCTAAAAACATGTGCTGAATAAGGAACCGCTCGTCAGGCGTTTACAGATACTCCGACGCAAGATGTCATTTCTGCTTTTTTATATGACCACTGCAGCTTAAGTGGCATTGAGTAAATTAATTAACTGCACCTTTCAGGAGCTGCAACACCGGCACAATCTCTGGCTCAGTATGTATGTCGACACAAACAATAAAGTCATGTCATCATATAGAGAATTCCACGTTGTTTAAGCACAAATCAATCAATTAAATCGACAAGTATGACAGAAAGATTGCATAGTTTTGTTGGCTGCACCTCATCTGGATGACCTTTGACATCAAAGTAGATGGTGAGCTGCAGTTTGATGCACTCCTCCACTGCCTCCTCCAAAGTTGGGATCTTCTCTCCAGCGAACTTGTCCCTGATGACGAAGAACATAAATGTTCCTTTGCGATCTCAGGCGTATCATGTACCGCTTATCTGGGAAACTTTACACTTAACTTTAAATCAGAGGTCCACCTAACTTTCCCGTGCCTGGGTCATGATGAAACACGTGTGATAATGTTTAGTGTGTGTTTAGAGTCTCTGTATATAAAAAGGCTTTTAGCATCTGTCTGACACTCTTTTTAGACAGAACACAGGGTAATATAATAAGTACCAGGAGCTCCTATGCGATTTTCTAAGCATTTACAAAGCTTAAAGTTATGTGTTTGAATTGTATTATTTCCTATGGTCGTTGTCATGATGATATTTTGTAATGCTTAGGCCCTACACATGACTGTGGGAACCTTGGTTTCTTAGGGTAACAACATCTCTTAATGGAGCAGAAATTCTCACCCCTGTCATTTTAGAGACAAATTACAAAGATTTGTAAAATTTAAGATTTGTAAAATGTGAATGCTGCAGATGTCCAAAGTTACTTGTCAGACATTGTCCAGAAAACCTATGCCGTCTGAATGGGGTGAGTTTTCATATTTCTTACATATTCTACCTCCTGTAATCTGTCTAACGTGCCCATTATTAGAAAAAGAAAATGTTTTGCCTTGTAACCTTGTAATGTTGAAGTTTTCTGTTTCACTCATTATTAGACTTTCTTAGTTAAATCCTGTTGGTGCAAGGTCCTAGATGGTGTTTGCATTTGTGTTCAAACCAGCTCCTAACTTCTTATCCTTTTAGAGACGGTTCTGCATTTTTCCTTTCTTCTTTTATTTGTTTCTTGTGAGCTATTTTTAGAACCCCCCTGGGTTCATTGTCTCACATGTATTACCAACAGTATGCGTCTGTATTAATAGCAGCTTGCCTATCTCCTATCTGTATTGGTTACAGCAATGTGTTTTTTAAATGAATTTATTTATTTATTATTAACATCTCCTTTTGATGTCGTTGTCTGTATCCATAGACACAGATTATCACCATCAAACATATCCACATGTAACTGTAAAATGATCAATTCAGCATCCCCAACAGCTGTACATGAACAACATTTGACACAGTCAACCATCAGATCCTCCTCATAACTCTTCGGGACCTGGGCATCACCGGCACTGCACTCCACTGGATCTCCTCCTACCTCGAGGGTAGATCCTACCAGGTCTCCTGGAGAGGTCACGTGTCTGACCCTCGGCCCCTAGCGACAGGTGTGCCGCAGGGCTCAGTCCTTGGACCCCTCCTCCTCTTGTACACCACCACACTTGGACTAATCATCAGCTCGCACGGTTTCTCCTACCACTGCTACGCTGATGACACACAACTCCACCTCTCGTTCCCTACGGCCGACCTCGGCATCTCAACACGGATAGAGGCTTGTCTAACAGACATCTCCGCCTGGATGACCAAACATCACCTCCAGCTGAACCTCGCTAAGACAGAACTCCTGCTTCTCCATCCATCTCCCATGACCTCTCCTTCACCCTGGACTCCACGTCGGTCGTTCCATCGCCCTCAGCCAGGAATCTGGGGGTCATCATCGACAACAAGCTCACCCTCACCGACCACATTGCTGCAGTCTCCCGATCCTGTAGATTCACCTTCTACAACATTCGGAAGATTAGCTGATACCTGTCGGAGCACTCGACCCAGCTGCTGATCCAGGCTCTTGTCCTCTGCAAGCTGGACTACTGCAACTCGCTCCTGGCCGGTCTCCCAGCCTGTGCAATCCGTCCCTTCCAGAAGATCCAGAATGCAGCAGCACGTCTGATCTTCAAC